>JAVLVB010000407.1:6153667-6185427 GCA_032876305.1 Orestias chungarensis | reverse complement strand
TGTGTGTGTGTGTGTGTGTGTGTGTGTGTGTGTGTGTGTGTGTGTGTGTGTGTGTGTGTGTGTGCAAGGGATTCATCTCAAGCATTAGGAAACATATTTTATAATATTTAATAGATATTGACGCTGTGTACTTCTTTTTTTTATTTTGAAATATTTTTATACTAGCATAAATTGTATGGCACCTCAGGGATGCAATCCTAGTGTTTCTGTGTTTGGCTAATGTGCACTCTTCCTAAGAAGGGGGTCATCAGCAGACCAAATAATGATTAGAAATACGATGCAAAGAGCCTCCAAGAGGATTTTAGTGATTTATAATCTTATTTTTGATACAGTTATTCACAGAGGCAGTTGTTAGAGCTTAATAAATGTTTTTAACAAGTAAGCTAAATAATTGGAAATACTTCATCTTTAATATGCCATTTTTACAATACAGTCGCAATGGTTAGGTAAGGTGAAGCTTTGGTGAAATCTGAATGTTTCTATGAAATATTGCACTTGCTACAAACGCTGTTGGAAATCTAAATGAAATCTAAATATGCAGGTTTTGTACCAGTGGTTCTGTTTGAACTGTTTTTTTGTTGGTTTTTTCTGTCTGGTTCCTTACTCCTGAAAGACTAAGTTTACTGCCAATATCAGCCTTTTTTTAAAGCTAGGGGCCTTGACCAGATTTTTTGTGGCCCAATCAGTGCTTTCTCAAGAGTGAAACTGCTCTGCACTATAAACAGCTACAGCTGCATTGAAGTCAATTAGAATGCTATTGAATAGTTAATTTGTTTTGGTCAGTTACTAATTTCAAACATTTATTCCTTTTAACTTGGATTAAACTGACTTGCAGGTAAAAAATAAGAGGCAAAATTCAGTTTCTCAGTTTTTGTTTTCAACGTAAAAGGTTGTGCAGAGATCGCTCAGTCTAAGCAAATTCATCTTTAATATCAAGGTTTGCAGCCATCAGAAAATATGTGCATGACTTTAAAATGGGCAAAAAATTTTATGTTCCCCAGATTTTCCAGAAAAAAATGAAACCACACAATGCAGATGAGAAGAATGCAACTATTGACATAACCTGGGTTTCCTTAACATCTCCGCAATGACAAATGTTGATTTGTGGGGATGTCCCGGGAGCAGATATTGATATCAGATATCGGTCCGACACATAAAAGATAATACTGAATTATATTGGCCTGCATAGGGAATCTCCAAAACAAGCAGTCTGTTCCAACATTAAATTCATACAAGACCACATTTAGTATATAGAACATGGACAAACATTTTATTAGGCTGACTTCTGAATAAAAAAATAAAAAAATCTTGTTTTTCTGATCATATGTGGTCTTTAACTTTTTCGGAGAAACTGAATAACTAATTCTATCAAAAAATGTATAAAGATAAACGAGTAAACTCTTATATTAATTTGCTGAAAGAAATTAACATTTTTTACATTCCAATTTACAGAGATGTGTGCAAGCAACGTTTGTTTTTCAGTTACATTGCCTTTTGAAAACATAAGCTACTGCCAGTTTCATTATGGTTTTGTGATTTTATTTTATTTTTTATGTTTTGATACAGCTTTCTTAGATAACACACAGGGCATTTCAGAATTATTATATTTATTATTATTATTATGGACCAGATAGATTATTGTGCTTAGATTGAAAACAAATTTTGCAATCTGCCAGGATAAATTACAGCATTTGTTCTTTATAAATAAACTGTGTTCAGATAAAGCAATACATCCACAATGCTTTCTCTTTTGTTATTTAAATAAATAAATAAATATGCACTCTTTACCAAACGAGTTTATACATATTTCTGCCGCTTTGTGTCAATATAAAATAAAGGTTAAATAAATAATACAAGAAAAAAGAAATTACCTTCAGTAATAAAAAAGATGTTTTAGCAAACTACAATCCAAGGTTGCTGAGGTCTATAAAATGTAGGTTTGGTCGCCATCTGCTGTTAAGTAACAGATATGCAACTATTTAAAGCAGTTATTTTAACAAAGCCTAATTTATCAAATTTAGGCTACTGTGTGCGCATGTCTATCTTCTGTCATTTTGGGTGTGTTGTAAAAAGAAAACCCTCCAATTTCTTTTGTTTTAAAACTGTTCCTTAAAACTAGAGTTGTTTTTTAGCTTCTGGTGTAAAAAAAACTAATTGTCGGGCTTTTAAAGTAACTGAAATTTCAGCCAAAGAGTTTAAAAAAAAGGAAAAATATGTCATCCAAGCAGTTTAACTCCTGGTTACCATTTCTACCTGGATACACATTTTTCTGTTTGTTTTTAACCTTTTAACAAAATATTTTAGGATAGCTTTTTTTTAAAACAAATGTTTCTCTGTAATTTAAATTAATGTGTTTGTTTAGTCAGCAAGTGGAGGCTGTTTTAACTTAAAGGACCAAAAAATGTGTGACTTTTTAAATGTTGTCTTTTTCTCAAGATATGTGAGGAATGTGGGGTTTTAGGTTAAACACTACATCTACTAAAAGATACAGCCATAAACTCTGTCTGCTTCTGTAGAAGAGTAATGCTCCTAAAACAGCTTTACTTGATTAGATGATTGGTTGATTGATTGACAGATTGAACATCAGTAGAGGTGATCATTTATAAAAAATAAAAAAGCAACAGTTTTTAGTCAGGTTGTCTACGTCATAAGAAAATAAAGATAATCACAGATTATCTTTATTTTTTTAATAGTAAATAAAACTGCTCCAGAGCCACAATTGTTACATAAACATTTGAAAAAACACAACTGGTATTTTTTGATACACATCTACTGTTGAAAATGTGTCATTTTTTGAGGAGCTGCAGTTTTGTTTGTATTTTAGGTTTGATACAAAAAAAGAAAGAGAAAAGATTGAATATGTTTCCTCTGTTGGATGTTGAGATTTGCAGAAAAGGGTTTTTGAAAAGCATACAAATTTCAAGGATAACAAGAGAAAAAAAAAGATTATATTTGCATGTCCATGCATCCATTTATTTATCTTGCACTGATTGTTCATTAATCCACCCGATCTGATTTTATTTTTTATTATATTATCATGATTACTCTTGAAATATTTTACATTTAGTTAAAATGGGTTTAAAAGCACAGAAAAATCAGAAAACCCGATTATGGGGAAAAAAATAAAAACTAAGATCCAAAGTATGTAGAGATACCGATCACTGGTCTGGTGGATGCACAGAAAAAAAGTTATTACATATGAAAGGCAACCCTTGCTGTCCATCTACATTAACTATGTAAGAAACATACCGCTAAGCAAACTTATTTTCTTTTACACAAAATGTATAAAATTTCCTCTTAAACAGGAAAACTGGCTTAATGCTTAATGGGGGAAAAAAATCATTTACATATTGATGTCTCCTAATATCAACTAAATAACCGAGAAAACAGGATTTTCAACAAAAACATTGCAGAGGCTGACAACAAACCCAAAACAAAACACTGAATATTCAATGTTTAAAGGCATAATTCTGTAGTTAGTTACAAGTGAAAAAAGAATGAGCGCGGGGAATATTACCAGTGGAAAGATCTCAACGTCGGTATGGACATAAAGGTGTACGGGTTTAAGTAATACATCACGCAGTGCGATCCCTTCACTTAGGTGCAGCACTCACATCATTTATCCCTTTTGCATACTTGCACACAGCTCTTGTTTTTGTGAATAGAAATGTCTTCTGTTTATTTCTTACTTCCACTAAACAGGAGTTCATGGAGAGTAAAGGCATAGTTTTGAATGAGCCGGAACTGATGCCAGAAGATGATTATGGCATAAGTAGTCGGAAGCCAAACTTACAAGTTTCCAATGCCACTCCTTCCACATTTGACAAGCCGTACCAATTTTACCAGAAGAATTTCACGGACATGGAGATGAAACCTGCAGGAATAAAACAGGCAGAAGTTCAGAAGAAGCATTAATGTTATTAATGCTATGTGTTTGCCGCATGATATGTTAGATACATTTAGATTAATGCAGTTATCTGGACACTGTAAATGTAACTAGATAACAAAGGGCTTTCTTGTATTTTTGTTCTGCAGAAACACTAAATTTTTCTGCTCATGGTTGATTTGAACACTAATAAAAAGAGCAAAACATACAAGGGAATAATCCTTTTTTTTTATTGTAGGAAATGTAATTAGAATTTTACATTACATTTCCTGATGATTCTCATCAGTGAAGTACAAAAGTCTGGCAATGTGAAAGCCCAACTCTGACAGGTACTTGATAAAAAAGGTGCACAGGTGGTACTTGATAAAAAAAGGTGCACAGGTGAAGAGAATTAGATTATCTAAAAGTATATGCACAAGCAAGACCACAAAACCAATCGAGCTGGGTCATTGTTTATCAGAGCCAATTTAAACACTTTAACAAAGCTTTCACCTTAATTTCACGTTAAAAAAGTCCCCATTTTTCTAAATCCTTCAAGGGAGTAAGGGAAATTACAAAACATCCTCCAAGGAAGGATACAGACAGATGATTCCCAAGAAGGTCAAATCGGGTAGGAGGCGTCTACATGTACAAGCAATTCTCTTCAGCTTAATGATCTATAGTGCATAAATCCTTATATTTTTACACTATATTGACATCTAAAAGGCTTAAGCAGTATCTCACTACATAAACAAAATGATACACTATTATATTCTAATTCTCGATTAGAGATATTTTCCCTAGCTGTGTGAAGCAGGTCTCCAAGGAGGATGAAGATGACTATTATTCGCCGAAAGACTTCCAGTCAGGTCAAACTGTGAATCTCCTGAGTCATCACTTCTTGTTGCACAACTGCAACGGGTTCAATAAAGAATTTTACCAGAAGAATATCCTGGACATGTGGACGAAACCTGTAGGATTACAAAAGGCAGAAGTTCCAAAGAAGGTATGTCTTCACCAATTCACAGAAAAAAGTAAATGACAGCATACAGTCCTGTATAAAATGCATTTTATTAACAGAAACAAGGTGCTTGTTGTTTAATGTCACAGGTTTAAAATTATACAGAAAAGGCTCAACATTTCAATAAAATCTGCCGATATCTACCTTAGCCAGCTGGGGAAAGTCAATTGTTTCTGCCAGGCTCCACTGTGGATAATCTTGAGTTATACTCACCTGCAGACTTTGCCATCAGAGCCACTGTGGAGGGTATTCCTAATTTCACTTAAATCTTGTTCGAACAGTGTTATAAATGTATTATTGGAGAATAAGCACTGTCCAATGATTCAGTTACAACATTAAAGCAAAATTAACATAATTTTTATTTATTTTTTTACCAGTTTTCAGCCACCTCTTCATTCCGACCAACACAGACCATTACGTGCCTAAATATTTGGAGTCCATCTCCAGCCCGATACCTTATCAGACTTTGGACTCATTAAGACAGACGCTATTTGTGGAGATAGCAAGCAACAAGCCGGTGGAATAAACGGGTACCTATCAAATCATTTTTCTTCTATGACACTTCAAATTGGTTTAAGATCCCAAAACCCACTGCTTATATTAAGTCTTTTCCTTTCTGTTTAGTCAGGTGAAGAAATGGGTTCATCTTCATGACATTTCTTCAAAACGGGACCGAAAAAAAGAGTGCAATAAAAATGAAACATTAGTGATGTGATCATTTATATTGTAAGTTCCTTCACCGAAACACTTTTTTTTTTTTTTTTTTTTATGAATACAGAGGGTGTCATTTCTGGTAATTACTAAAATCACATGTATCATGCAAACTGTTCATTTCTCCCAACATATTTTTGCTTTAGACAAAAGCAAAAACTTGTTTCAGTCCAATATTTCTTTTAATAAAGTAACTGATAAAAAAGGAGGAAGAAAAAAAGAAAACACGTGACATCCCCAATATACATACTCTATACTAATTAAGTGACCAGTGACGAATTCAGGGTTTTTATTTCTTAGTTACTTCTTATCACACCATGTCATTAGCGATGCTTTTCTGCTCATTGGAGCAGTGTGGAAAACAAGCAAAGCCGGCTCACTCGTATGAGCTGCAATACAGTACATGTTTGAGTATACAAAAAAACAAAACACATTCAACATGGACACATGTTGGACACAACATGGCAACACACAATGGTCACTTTTTTTAATTTGTCGTTTATAAATGACTCTGCAACGGTGTGTGCCTCAGTGTTGGATCGCAGACTATGTGGAATATATATATATATATGTAAAAAAATACTGATACAATGAGACAAATAAATGTCTATCTGGCTCAAAAGGTTGTCCATGGATTTTCCTTTTCCAGCATTCAAGCCAAAGCGTGCAGTAACTGAGTCCCTGTGCCGCGACAGGACATTCTCAGGCGGAATGTTGTGTCCAGCGGCAGCTCGCCTTCACGGCTGTGCTGATGAGAAACTTTAGGAAGGGTTAAAGCCACCGCTGAGGCCAGGAAGTGTGCCGCCTCAGGGAGATTTAAGTTTCTTGGTCCGGGGCGAGATGCCGTTCTCAGCTTTAAGGACGCCGTTTTCGTGATGAGCAACTAGTAGGGAAGAGGGCAGACAAAAGTTAAGACAGTCAGATTTTTCATAAAAGTCAGAGCGAGATAGTAACAGCTTCGTAGGAATACCAGTAAACTCACGTGCGTCCCTTTTTAATTGCCGTAGAGAATGCTTTGTGGTAGCCTTCTTGCGGACCGCTTGTTCGTGTCTGAACTCCCGCCAGCGCCTCAGCTGGAAGCGGATTAACTTCCACAGGAGCCAAGATTGAGTCAAGCTCACAACCAGTAGAACAGTCATCCTGAGGCCGAGCAAGACAATAAAAAAAGGATTAGTTCTAGTTCTGAGATTTTGTTGTCTTAGATGGGCAAAAACATGCAATCCCTTAAAGTTTGAACTGATCAAACGGATTTGCAGCGGTTATAAAATACGACACTTGTATTAAAGAGGCAGTAAATGATCTACTGACACGCTGTTATACAGACTTTAGTCTGTATAACAGGAGACAATTCCTGCCCACAGCCATTTTTTTTTTTTTTAATCGATCAGGCAAAGAAATACATTTATAGGTGTACATAATTCTCAGGATTAAATACAAAATATTCTTTTTGTGATTGTTTCATAAAAAACCCATAGCTATATTCAAAACCTTTTAAAATTACAAAAAGACAGAAAACTGAAAATACACAACTTAAGTCTAAGTATAAGCATGTCAGGTTCAGCTTCTTTACAAACAGAAAATTTAAAAGCAACATTTCAGTCAGAGACTTCTCTCAAGCAAACATTTTTCACCGAATTAAAACTTGGAAAAAGGAATTCATTCTGATCAAATACACCTGCATATTTTTTCATAGCTAAAATATGGTTTAACTCGTACATAAAGGCCAACAGGTCCTTTAATACAACTAACGACAATGTAAATGAGTCAAACTTTGCTTAACTTACCCGAGTCAGAATAACTTTTTCAATACCACGAAACCACAATGAGGAAATGTGATAAGTATCATTTCACTGAGATGCCACAGAGTCATCTCGATCATTTTTGCACATTATAGCTTACCGTACAGGTCATTTGTTTAAAGATTCTTGTTATTTTCCAAGGCATCAAATCAAACAGTATAGTGTGTTGATGCACAAACGATGAGACTATTAATGCCCCATGCTGTATGGGGTCATGTTATTGTTGTTTTAATGCGCAGTTACCATAGTAATAATTGGCATTATAGAGGGGAACCAAGAGTGCTGTTTATTTGTTTTGTTTTTTTACATAAAGAAGATGCTTATTGCTTTTTTCCTTTTTTATCAAGCATTACAAGAAAAGAAAAAGTAAGTAATGACAATGCTTGTTAAAACTAACTTTGGTTAAAACTAACATTTTTCCATTAAATTTGTCAGAAAAATGCTTTTTCAAAGCTGAATTATGATTATCAGATCATTATTTTTCCACATATGAAAACAAGAGAGAGGTAATTAAAAGCTATTTCTTTTACATTTATGATAACTTCTTATATCTGAAAGTTTGTAATTATTTGTACGTGGTTTCAAGATGTCTGATTCAGACGATGAAGTATACATTTGTAGCCATTCTTACCATGGGCACCTGCTTCAGTTAGAGATGTGCAAACTTTTACCGACATCGCTTTCTTGTTAGCCAAATGAGCCTAAATCAGGCCTCACCTTATCAGAACGGTGTTAAAGTTCCCCATCTCCAAGTCCAGCCCCTGATTTTCAGAACGGGCCAAACCAAATCCCACAGCGAGGAACATCAGGGTCAGAGTTGCCATACGCGTAAACACAAAGCTCACCGCCCACAAGTCGAACCTGAACCAAGACAGCAACGTGTCGTTATTCAGATTCAACCTGCATGCAGCTGCATTAACACAAATAGATTTTGAACATAAGGTATCTGTTCAACGTAATCACTTGCTTGGATGTTTTAGCTTTCGTCTCGCCCAAACAAATGAGTCATGAACAACAAAATTTAGATTAATGTGGACAGATTTACTTAATTGACTTGAAATTGTGAACTTTTTCTCCAATTTGCCTGGAATGTTCTTTTGTCGTAAACACTGTAAATGAAGCCAAGGGCATCTTGCTAAAGTGCTCTTTTGCATTTTATGCACATGGTTGACCTAAAAAAAATTTAAAAAAAGAGCAAAACTTTATTTTTAATAGGCACTGTACTTAGAAAATATATCCCTTACATTTTCTGATGATTCTCATCAGTGAAGTACAAAAGTCTGGCAATGTGGAAGCCCAGCTCTGACAGGTACTGGAGAAAAAGGAGCACCAGACCCACGCGGCTCAAACTGCAGGAGAATAGAGAAAACGCTTATCTAAAAGAGGATACACAAGCAAGGCCACAAAAACCAATCGAGCTGGGTTATCTTTTATCAGAGCTAATGAAAACACTTTGCATTAGCTTTCAATTTAGTTCCACATTAATGACGTCCCTATTTTTCTAAACACTTACTTCAACAAATAAGCCGCAGATACGTGCAGCAGGTAAAGACAGATGTACTGCAGCTGGCGAGGAATCTCCTCCTGAAATAAAGCGGATTTCTTCTTTTTTATTTTATTTCAGAAATGCACTTGTTCTTAAATCTTACATAACATTACCCCTCGTTCTGTTTAAGTGAAACTATGAAACAGAACTCCTCTCGTTGCCGGAGGCTCGCACACTGACCTTGCGTACTTTCTGGAAGTAGAGCTCTGGAAGAGCGTGGAGCCAGTAGGCCAGCTGAGTGAGGTAGAAAAACTTCACCTGAAACCTTAAGTGCAAACACACAGCAAGACATGAATGGTGAGGGAATAAAAAGAAATAGCAAGAAACCATTTCTAGTGGTGTGTGCATAAATTAGCAGAGAACCATCTCTTTAAAAACATACAACCTGCTAACTTGGTAATATTATCAAGTTTCTCCGGACAATTGGTCCAAGATAAAATTGCTTGTGGGAAGAAGGTAGTGAAAGCATATATCTTGTTTCTCAGAACAAGATAAGAAAATATCCCACGTTTGAACTTTTCACTGGTTGTGTGACCACCAGGTTCGGGCAAAATTCTAGTCAGCGTTCAATTTCTTTGCATATCAATGGTACGATCTGGAAGTCCGACCTTATAAAAAGGAAAACATGGTTTGCAGCAGGATTTTACCCATTTCATTCAATGACTTGCTAATGATTTTTAACTGTTACTTTGCTTCATGACCTCTGTTGAATATTCTATTTCACACCCAGAAAAAAAAGCAACAAGAAACTATGTATTTATTTGCAAAAGAGCAAACTTGATAAATATCCACCTGAGATGTGAATGAGGGTAGTTCTCCCAAAGGCTGCTAGGGTGCAGGAGATATCCTTCCTATTGAGAAAAGAACAAAACAAAAACATATGAAACCTTCAGACTTCCTCATATCTGTGTTTTTAAGGTATGGATATATTTGTGAATAATCATTAAACAGGTAGTGGTGACAGAAAAAAAAAATTCTACTCACTGTAATGAGGATGTAGAAACTCCACACGCTGGACACTAAATGAAACACACCCAGCTGACCCGACTCATTAAACTTGGTGTTTTTGCTCTTGGACAGGTGAAGGCGGCGGTTCACTTTCTGCGACGGGGAATAAAACAACAGGTCATGTGAGCGACACTGGATCCAGTCATAATGGTCGTCACCTTTGCGCACAAGGAAGTGTTACTGTGATACTGATAAAGGAGGGGGGTAAAAAAAAAACTAGACAAGATGGATCCTATTTATGTCTCCTTCTGCTGAAAAACATCCCTCTAAAGGCGTATTCCTTTTCAAGGCACTTCAGAAAGCCAATGGAAAGTGCTAAAATAAATGTATTCCTCCTCTGTGACTCATTTCTCAGTGACAATCAGGGTGGTATTTTTAAGACGGGTCAAATGCCAGACTTGTGACTTTTGTCCATACAAGCACCCTTTACCTGTGTTTGAATGCTTTGTGATGTAGCATGATTTATTATGCGTGCAAATCCAATAAATATAGTTTTTTACATGGGTTCACATTAGTTTTCCCCCATTCATGCAGCCCAAAAAGTTACATTTTATTCTTTAGTTTAGTTCTCTATAATGCTTTTATAAGTTACAATAAGTCACACTAGATACAATAAACAAATTAAGAAAATACCAGTACTATATGTTCAAAAAGTTGATTGTAGCAATTTGAAAACTTAAATCAAAATGGGAAGCATTTGAAATTTCATATAAGTAATAGAGGAAAATGCACTTCTTTGATGTAACATATTCAATAATACATTTACAATACAGTGAGCATTTTGTTGCATTTTCTCATCTGCAAAGGTGCTTACATCCAGAAGATACTCCTGCACTACAGCGTGGAGGATGATAGCTATGAAGAAGTAGAAGAGGATGGTGGCGCAGTCCTTCCATCCATATTGATATGTAGTCACCTCTAAGTCTAAGGACACAAAGGTGGGAGACAAAACACGCTCGGGTTCGTTAAACCATCACGAACGAGCTGATCGCTTTGACACACAACACAGTCAACCACAACGTGGAATATTTGTGTAAAGCACAAGCAGACGTGATCCTCTGTAAAGTGTGAGAGAATATCATTCTGGCGCCTCATACCTTGTGATAGTGTGGTGATGTTGTACTGAGGCTGAATAAAGAGTATGGCCGTCTTTGCTGTAGTCTGCGAAAAGGAAATGAGGAAAATGGGAAAAAATAAGTTAACCGAGGAAAGCATGTGTTATTTAACCAGAAATGAGTGGTGTGACTGAATCTGTGTTGGTTTAAGCAAATAGATGGTTTAAGCAAAGACTTATATAGCCAACTGTGGTCAACCAACCATGATGCAGCCACCACTTTGTTTTAGAACTGAAACAGCAATAGGTTTCGGACTCTCCTTGCGTTTCGATTGCAGGCCAGAGAGTTCGGCTTAGGTCTTCTTTCACACGTTTGCTGTATCCCTAAAGATGAATTGCAGGAAAACTGCAGATTGAATACAATCATTTCTTTATACCAAAACCAGTAGAATCGCATCCCCACAGCAACATCACAAATAACAGACGTTAAAGGATCAGAACATGACTGCATTGTTAAGAGGTTATAGAGTGACTGATGTAGATGTATAAACTTAGATACACAAGTTGGATTCTGCATAACTGGATAGAAATTGAGCATAATATCCTTGTGAAGCAGGGCTGCACAGTGGCGCAGTTGGTAGCACTGCTGCCGCAAGAAGGTTCACGGCTCTTCCATCTTGTGGTCCTTCTGCAAGGAATTTGCATATTCTCTTTGAGCATGCGTGGGTTCTATCCAGGTACAGTTGGCTTCTTCCTGGCGACGTGTCCAATGTGTAACCCACCGCCTCCGGCCCGATGAGCGCTAGAGATAGGCTCCAGCAGATCCTCAGGACCCCAAAAGGACAAGGGGGTTGGAAAGGGATAGGTGGATCGTAGTGAAGCGTCATTCACGGTGCAAGTCTGTAAAAGCCATTATATTTGCTTGCTTCTTTTTTTAGGTACTCCAAGCTGCTGTCTAGAAAGCCTTATTGCCATCATCACAGGTCACTGGTTTTATGTGTTGTGTTTGCTGACAGTATACGATATGTGGAAACAAAATGTGACAATGTAATTCAAATGAAATGCCCAGTTCTCTTTTTTTCTCTTCTGGGAAAAAAGAAAAAAAGAAAAAAAGGAAATCCCAAATTATTCTCAACAAGACCAGCTGTGTGATCACAACCACAGTTCCGGATAGAAACTTTTAAATACCCCCGGGGAGTGCAAGGGGTTTGGGTGGCTTTAGCGGCGTTTCGGGGGAAGCAGCCCCAACAGAAACCATCTAACCTGGGGTCGGTGCTGAAATCCCTGCTGGTCAACCCGGGGTTTCGAGATCCTGCAGCCAGAGTGGCCAGAAATAAGCGGATCAGTGTGAGACGTGGCAGTAAAACTTCAAAAAAACCAAGCTAGCTTCGAAAACACGGACGGCTTCCGGTCTGACCTTTCAAAATAAAATGGACGATTACTATTACGAAAGCGTGAACTTTGGGCTCTATATTCTGAAAGCTGAGATCATTAAACTTCCTGTTTAATTTTTGTACTTTTTTTGTTTTGTCGCAGCTCATAAAGTTTGGTAAAACACATTTTTTTACTGGAAAGAAGTATTGGCAAGAACGACAACAATATATCTTAGTCTTAATTGCAAATAAAGATAAATGCATAAAACTTCATAATTAAACTCAAAAAGGAAGGGGTAATATTTCACAATAAAGAAGAAAATATTTTTAAGTAAAAGTACATCGAAGAGTTTCATATTCGTGTTCATTTTTATTTTTATGCGTCAGTTTAAACGAACCCCTGATGCAGTTTTTGTCATTTCATCACATCACAGAGAGAGCAGACAGACCTGCAAGTCTTCAAAACAGCTGAGAGTCAGAGACGAGGGAAGAAGAAGAAGAAGGAGGGAAAAAAGCTGCTCTCACCTCGAACATCAGCCCGACCAGAATGAAAACCACCAAACTGAACACGACGTCGGCGTGGTTCTGGATCAGGAACTCCTGGCTAAAGAACGAGTGGCTCTTGTTTCTCCGGCGGAACGCCATGTCAGCTCTCTGATTTTACAAATCTGAAAATTTCCTCGCTTTTTTTTTTATCTCTGCCTCCTCTCTGCGAAGTTCAGGAATTAACTTTTGCGGCGGTTTGCGCATGCGCATCGTCTTAAAGGGCGAGTGTCATAAATACCTTCGAGGTGGGTTTCTATCTGAGCCTCCTAATTAGGCAACACAGACTCAATACAACAACCTGCAGTTTATCTTCACGTCTTTAGAAAAGACATGAGAAAAGAAAAGTGCTGTATATATTTGATTAACAATGCACAGTGTGATTGTTTTGCGACATTATGTTATGTAATTGTTAATGGTTGAGGATATAGATCAGGATTTTTGCTCCTTTTAGCTTGTTACATCTTATCATGCTGAGTTTTGTGATGGAGGAAAATATGCCATGCAGTTAGCATTTTCAGCCGTGCATTAAGTTCCATCTGTTTTCCCAGTAGGTTTAAATACAGCTTCCCTTTCGTTGCAGAAGGAAAGCATTCCCACAACATACTGCAGCCAATCTCATGTTTAACTGTGGGAATGCTGCGTTCTGGGGTTTGTTCTTAGTCACATTGCAGTTCAAAGTGTTCCCTTTTCATCTCAACTAGCCGTAACTCCTTCTTCAACATGTCTGTTGCGTTAAAAACCCTTGGTTCCATTTAGGGGTATCAGATGGATGGGGACTAAACTGATTTGCATACCAGATTTTCAACTTCTACATCACATAAATACCCCATCAAATATAGCCTATGGTGGCTTTTTTATTGTAAAATTGAAAAACTATAGAATACTCCAGCAACACCTTTGTAATCATATGATTTTCTATTTGTGTTATCATTCTGTTTTTTTTTACATAACCTTACATATGGTTTATTTTAAATGACCTGAATTGGAATTAGTGACAAAAATAAAATCCTCATAAATTTTTCTGAGAACTTTTTAAAGCAATCAAAGAAACAATAGATCCACACAGTCAAACATGTAGGCTGTTTATTGCTTATTTCAAGCCACCAGTGCTTTCCTGTTTCAGAACAGCTCATTTAATAAAAGTTTGTCACCTGAAAATAGCAATCAAGAGTAAATAAAAAAAATGAAAGTCACCACAAATATAAGCACACGGTTAATGTCGTCTCACAGTGGATAAGTTTGTGCCTGAGACATATCGTCTTGTATTGTACCGTATTGTTTTTCATTGTTAGTTGTATAATTTTAAATAACGATTACATGGTCAACATGTAACACACACAAAAGATAGGAACATCATCGTTTTCTTGAGATGAACTGCTTGCTCTGCTTAAAAGAAATTCCATTTAACACCGCATGAGAACCACAGCCTATTAATTTCAGATGTATGTAGTCAAGTCTTATATATTTTTTTAAAGATAAATAAACCAACATCACAGCAAAATATAGATGATACAGATTGAAAATACTTGTGCTTTTAGGAAGCCATAATAAAGTTATGGCTTACATTGAGATAGTTTTTGAGGTCAGATGCTCCACTCACCGTGGGATCTGTTTCATCATTTATCTGCAGCCATGCATTGATTTGTACAGGGCTGCTGCATATGATTTAAAAGAAAAAAAATCGTAAATGCAACTTATGTATACAGTGCTTTGAATCAATACTCAAAGCCCTTGAATTCTTTCAGATTTTGCCATCCTGCAACCAGAAATCTAATTGTATTTCAATGGAATTTTACGTAACAGACCGATAAATTATTTTGAAAGTGAAGGCGAATGCCGACCTAGTTAAAGCGTATTGTGCATTTGTAATTATAACCGTTTAATCTGACATGCCCTAAATCTAGTGAAATCAATAGTCTGCATGTAGAATATGGCAAAGCCACAAACCTATTGAGACTTGATGGGAAAATGAAAAAGCGGCCAGGTGGTCTACGGCAAACGCTGGACAATTCGCTAGCATCCGTCGCGTAATTGGGAGACTCCTACGAGACAATTATTACTCGTGCACTCACCAAATCTGGTCTGGGGGAGACAAGCAATTGTTAAAAAACAAATAAATGAAATAAGTTTTGTCTGTAGTGTTCTTTCAGCTGTGCATGAAGCACTGCAAAAATGTGGAAGGTTAACTGACAACAGAATTTTAAAATGTTTGCCCTATATAGTGTGTCGGACCGCCGCATTCAACCTAAAAACGCCATTACCATTGAGAAACAGAGCGGGGCTATAATCATGGTGAGGGTACGCTATGAATCAGAGTCGTCTGGACTATAGATGTGCAAATGTACACGGCACGTTTCAGATTTTTCGTTGTAAAAAAAAAATGGGGAAGCTAATACTAACTTTCCCTCTGGCCCACAAATCTGTACAACACATAAAATCCCAAATAAAATACTCAAGTTTGTGGTTTCAATCTTTCAAATTGTATTTGTGCTTGTATCAAGGGGTGTGCCTACTTTTGCAAGGCACTGCACTTCTCCGGTAATTAATCACAGTCGTGTAGAAGCAGATGTCTGTTCTTTTTGCACAGTACAGTTCCCAGGATTAGCTGCCAACAAATTAGCATAAATATTCACTGAAAGTGGAGCAGGAGGTGTGCTCAAACAACACTCCAGACACTAGACCGTCAGACTACTCCTTTAACAAACAAAACCTTTGATAGTTCCAGTCTTTCCAACATTTAGATGATTATGTGAATATCAAGGGAAAACTAGATGTTAGTTTAGGATTGTTCCCTATAACGTGTAGTGCTCTAAATATCTAATATTCCATTATAGAAGTGGGATCCCAGCTTTCATCCTACGACTCTGAAATGAAGAGAAAGCTGATGTGCTCCATTTATGTCGGATGATCTGCTGCTCTACAGTTTTCCCTGGATCTTGGCACACGACAGCTAGAAGGTGTCGCCTTCACCTCTACGGGACGATATGAGCTGCCTCCTTGGACCCGTGAGATGGGGGACGCTGGGGGTGGGATCCGACGCCCCACAGTCCAGCTTAGTTGTTGAGGTGCAGCGCGGCCCGACGCAGCCCATGAGTCCACGCACATCTCTGTGCAAGGCCGGATCGCTGGGGATTGAGCTCAGCCGAACCCCCAGTTCCAGCCCCCCGATGTCCCGGTCCAAACGGGGGTTGCTGGCACTGCTGGGTGACTGGGGATCAGCACTGAAGTATAAGGTGGAGCTTGATTCTGTGGGGCAATAGTAAGGCTCCGGGCTGTCTCCGAAAACGGACTTACCCTCCGGGCAGCTGCGTTTAAACTCTGATGCGGGGGACTCCATAGGGCTCTCCATCTCCAGACTGTCGTCCTCCTCCTCGGCTCGTTCAGTCGACGTGGGTTCACTCAAACTCTGGAACTCGTCCTTACAGTCCGAGAGCGGCGCCAGGCCCTTGTCCTGGGACTCAGAGGTGGAGCCCCCCTCCCCGCTGCCTCCACCCGTAAAGGTGATGCCTTCGTTGCTTTTAAACTCCTGGTTATACTCCTCCATGTCCAGTATGGCGGCTGGTCCACCGGCTCCGTATGCCCTGTTGATTTTACAGAGATCGCCTGTTTTTAGGGCCAGGCGGATCAGGAGCCAGTGGTGGTGGAAGCAAGCGCAGGAGCTGGTCGAGTGGCCTTGACAGTTTCCTGGGTGCTCCAGCAGAGAGCCAGCCACGCCAGACAACGAAAAGCTGCCATGATCCTGGACAGAAGAAGTAGGCAGACTTTTATCCCCAAGAGAGAAGGACGACTCTCCTATGCATGTTCTGCCCATCTGATGTCGGTTTGTACCCAGGGAGATCTCTGTTGACTTGGGATGAAGGAACCGGTAGTACAGGAGCAAAGACATGGCTCCTTTGAAACAAAGGGAGAAGAAGCAACAACGTTTAGTGTTTATTTATTTGTCGTGTTACGCAAATGTTCAAATAAAGTCCCTTTAAACCTATTGACACTCCTGTTAGGTTGAAGATAGGGACAGTGGGTAAAAAGAGAAACACTCCCTCCTTCCTTACTTTCATGGCATGTTCTTTCCTTTATTGATTTAAAAAGCAGCTAAGATAAATGCTGACGATTAATAGTTTCCCTCTAACTTTAAAGAACGTCAAAATCAACAAGTGCTACAATTTATTTCACAAGAAGTAATTGGGTTGGATGCAGATTACAGTGGATTTTAAATGAATGGTTTCCTTGTGGGAAAGATTTAATGACAAAATTATTATTCAACTCTGACAAAATATATCAGGGAACTTGCAAGTAAAAAGCTGAAGACAAGCACTTACTGTAATCAGAACCAGCTTTGCCCAAAAAAATGTCCACGATAACAAGGATTTTGATTTTATTCCACTGATATCAGTTCCGACACTGTTTTTTTTTTATGTCATTGATCTGACGTAAAATTAGCCTTGATGATCCTGTAAGCAAATCGAATTGTTATTTGCAATTTGGACCTGTCCTCTTTTGTGGATGACTGACACTATAGATTGATGGACGAACAGTGGATCTGACCGGCAGGTCCTATTGTCAGGAAATGGGGGTTTTATGGGTTTGGTGATACACTAAAGTGTCCAGAGAACTGCTGATGTGCTGAGACTCGTTCCCGCAGGTGCGCTCCTTTTCCTCGTGCCACCATTCTTGTTCGCCTAGGAAGTGTGGGGACGGTTCTCCAGAAGTGAACCATTACCTTTAATGTGTTGAGTGAGTTACGCTCAAGATGCTTTCAACTACACCAGTGGATCAGCCCCAGTTTATTTATTTTGGTATCACTTGATTTGACATTTCGGTTGGTCAATTTTTTAACTTGCCAACAACACAAGGAAATGGCCTGCATCTCCACACGTGGCTTTTGTCATTCCACAGCTTTTTGTAGTTATTCAAGCCATTGGACTAATTTCTGCTTCTGCGCAGACGCTGCAAACAAAATGACTCACCGAGGAAAAAACTGCAAAGCACAGAGGTTGGAAGGGTTATGCTATCCCACGACGCTTCGCTCAGGAAGTCGGAGGCGGCCAGCAGCAGGGTCACATTCTCCACGAGCATGAACTGAGAGAGGAGGAGAAGGTCACACCATCACTCAACTGCAAACAGCTTTACGTCACTGCAAGCTAAGGACACAGAGGTGAGGATGACTGTGCAAAATGTTGTGCTTTACAGAAGTGCGCTTGTTTTTGTAGCTCGCTGGGTGGGATGACCAGATACACACAGCACAAGAAAACAAATAATTTCTTACAGCATAGAAGCTAGCCATGCGGAAGCGGGACGGTCCGTCTTTGACGTTAAGGAAGAGGAAGACATGGATGAGCCCCAGAACACCATTAAAGGCACGCCAGCACCAGTGACCAGAGCAGATGTCGGGTTGTTGGGACACTAGCCAGAAGGAGGCTGTGAGCCAGTGAAAACCTGGAGATCAGAGATTCATATCAGTGTGTTCTAAACGTGCAGCGGTAAAACAAAAATGTTTTATGGTCTAAATCCAACTGAGAATTAGGAGTAGGGGCTTATTTTCTCCACATTTGACTGAGCTTAAGCTACCTGAAGAGCAAAATGGCCGATAATTTCAGTCTCTACTTCTCCAATGTTGATGGAGGCACACCAACATAAATGTACAGTTGTAACTGCGGCAAAATGTGTTTCTACTTCCTACAGGTGATTGACTTGCACTCGTGGAGTTTGCTGTGGGCCACCGCACATTCAAATCAACAAAATACAAAGGATTGGTTTGTGATGAAATGGCATTAGGAAGACTTTACTCCTCTGTTCTCACCTACTACTCCGCAGACCCACCAGTTGAAGACCCTGGCAAAGAACATCAGGCAGGTCACCCTGGCACCCAGCATGCCTGCTCTCCAGACCAGCTGGCACAGCAGGGCTGCTGGGGGCATGGCCAAATGGCCCGGCCTTATCAGGCAGCAGGCCCGACTGTACAGGACCAGGGCCCAGGAAATGGACAGCACGCATAAGCCGCAACAGTAGGCCACTGAGGGTTAACAAGAAGGAAAGCATTCGTTATTAACGCCTCAAATGGGACCATTAATTAGCTTAAAAGATTGGTTTACCTGGTGACATTATCCCCACGTCCGTAGACACGACTACATACGCCTGCAGCAAGCTCTGAGGCAGTGTAAGGACGAGCGCCTCCAGCAGCCAAAGGGCGGCAACATCTGCCTGCTGCATGACAGCAGCGCCAAGCTCAGCCACGGAGCCCTGCATGAGCGACACCGACCTCATGCAATCCCACAACCTGCCAGAGGAGGGGGTCAGAGACTGAGATCTGGACAGGCGGGCAACCTTCTCGATGACAGAGCGGTGTGTACAAATTCTGTCTCCCCGTTTCCATCCGGAGCTGCGACCAAACGCAATCAATCCTTACAAGCTGGAGTTGCAACAGATCTTACCTTTTGAAAATGCCCAAGTGGAGAACGTGTATGACAGTGAGGTAGCAGCGCCTTCCATCGCCGTCGTCGTAGTACCACTTCACACTCAGGAGCTGAACCGCTGTCCCGGGAAGGAAGAGGCCAAGCGTGAGGCCCGCCCACTGTGTCTCCTCGTTCCAGAGGTAGAATCCTATACAGTAGATCACTGATGGATGCACACAAACAACAAGGAGGGAGGTCTGTGCAGGAATCCAAAGAGTTTACAGACAACCAGGATGAAACAAATGTAAGTTCATATGCACTAACTACCTATTTGGTATCATAAAATGACTAGTTTTGAACTAGATTTGAAATGTCATACCGTCTGACCTTTGCACTTCATGCAAAACATTAAAAAAGAGAGAGAGATCAGCTGAAACAGGGAGTCCAAGCAGCAGCAGCACTACAGTATTCTGGTGTTGTTTTTTGAACATCAGGGAATGATATACCTGCAGAACACGAAGTCACACTTTGTCTGTCTGCTGTGCTGACCTTGGCTCATTGATCCTCTTGTTTCAGTGAGGCTATATATATATATATATATATATATATATATATATATATATATATATATATATATATATATATATATATATATATATATTAGTGTTTTCCAAAAGAGAACGTAAATTTAATGCGCTAAACGCCTCACCCGGGTAAGCTAGCTGCCCACTTACGTGCGCTCCGCTCGGCCACGATAACCAGAGCCGACGCGCCGAGCAGGACCGCCTGGCACCAGGCGACCCAGCAGCCGCTCCGCCGGGCCGCCGTCGGCATCCTGCGGGCAGCGCTTATCATGCCGCGGACAGTGTCCCGAACATCCTTCCCTCCGAGTACATCCGTTCCCCTCTGTTTCTTCTTCTACTGGTTTTTCTCCGACCCCCCCCCCCCTGTCAAAAATACATGACGTCAGGGCCCGTTTAACAGGGGCATCAGTTACGACCGGCGGCCGTTACTGTGGTTACTAGGGCAAGCCGTTATGTCATTTGATCATGCCGCGCGGATTGTTTGACGACCACTGACAACGCAGGTGGATTATGGTTATCTTCGTGATTTCTCCCATTACTATGTGGGAGGTGTCGATAACGGTGAACATTTTGTCCTCGTGACTGATGTCAGAAGCACAATTTAAATGATTGTTCAAGAGATCATCATGAGCAGAGCAGAGCACCCCTTGATGAGGGGTTTTTAGCAGTTGTGGTGGCCATGGTGACCAGAACAACTGGAACACTGGATTAGTCACCTTGTTGGCCACTTTAGTTTGGATCAGCACCTGTTTCACACAGGTTTTCACTATGGGAAGAAAGGAAACAGCTGTGGATCCAACCTTACCATGCACTTGACCCTGAAAATATTCCTCTTAATAATTTTACTAACATCTCCATGCCAGCACAACGACCCAACCCCCTAATGTTGAAGTTCCAAATTGCAAAGTATGATGCCCTGTGTCCATCTCTGACCTCGAAACCCATTAAACCGGCTTCTCAACAAACAAACAGCGTGTTACGTTGGATATGACCCTTTAAAGTGTGACTAACCCCCGTGTGAAAGCATCACCCCAACTCAGACACATTTGGAGAAACTCCACATCACAGAGAGATTGCCGAGCAACTCTGGTTGTTCCGACACTTTCTAGGTGTAGGATTGTTTGTACCGCTCGTTTTCAAGAGCTGAGTAGGCCTTCGTGGAGCCCAGCATCATTTGGAGTCGCTGGCTCCACATGCAGAGAAAGCGGAGGACAGGAGCAATGCTGCTTACACACTCAAACGTTTACATCAACATGTAGATTTAAGCTATCTCAAGTAAGATTCATAAAGCTTAAAAACGAACCTCTCTCAACAGGTTTGGCTCAGGTGGATGTCATGTACCCTACAAACCTTCCCCATCTCCACCTGTAGGAAACTGCAGTTGGCACCGTCCAACCCTAGGAGGGTTGAACTTGTATGAGTTAAGCAAAAATATTTAACGTGTCATTGAATGGGCAAATAACTGGTATATAATTATATATATTGCAAACTCACATCATGATGGATTGTGTGTGTTAATTTGAGATTAAAATAGAGCCTACTACCTCAAAATCAATACCTGTTAAGCTTTTGCCCACACAGACCAGCTGACGTTCATCTGGAGAAAACTTTAATGGGAATACTGGAAAAACACTGAAACATTTGGCTGCAATGAGAGGAAATTTCTCGGATTTCAATTTCATTGACTCACAGCTACTTAGCCCCCAATGGTGCAATGCAAAAAAGTAGATTCAATCATAATCAATGTTGACTATCTCCAAACTCCTTAACTTCATCCCTAACCAAGAGCTACATGATTTAATTAATTGATTTGGCATAACTGTGTTTTCTAACAGTATCCTTATTGCAAGTAAGAATCAAAACTTGTTTTGGATTAGATAAAGGATGCTTATATTACACTTTTGGAGAGCTGATTGTACTTAAAATCTGTGAACTATCCTTAAAAAGGCCCGACCTTTGAATTATGCATTGATAACAAGCGTCAATGATTCATTAGACCATATGACTATTTAAACCCATGCTTTGTTGACTCTTCTTTTTTTTTTTACTTTGAAGTCTGTTTGGCAAAAATCCAGTTCTACTTTTGGTCCTTGGTTTTTCATACACAAATTCCCATGGCAATATTTTTAATTATTGACATCACGATTTTCCCTTACTTCTTAAATATTGCAATCCAAAGAAATGCTTTCGTTTTTACAAATCTCTTAATCTGTAAACTGCAACATGAGATTACACATGCATTATGACCTACAGTTTTAACTTGTGGACAAAGCGTCTACTGCCTGATTAAAAGTGAAATCGCAGTTTTTACATATAGGTAAAAAATTTGTAGCAAGGCTTGATAGTGATAGTGAGTACTGATAGTGAGAATAATGTAATACCGATTATCTGGAGACTCATACAAGAAGTTTTTTTTCAAGCCTAACTAACTCCCAACATCATATGGGTGAACTCATACAAGGGCAAGCATGAAAACCATGAACGATCAGTTGAGGTATTCTCAGTGTCGTCATTTCGGCATTTAGCCCACTGACACTCTACAGAGACATGCACGCACAATCATTTCCACTCTGATTGCACAGGTTTAATACTGGCATGTGCACGAAAACAGGAACATTCTTTCTTACACAGTGAAACCACAAATACAGTAAGGGTACATTTTGGTAATAGTTTATTGTTTAAAATGTTGAAAAATAGTTACCAAAAATATAACACGCTTACAATGATATATCTTCAATTTTATTGAGTAACTGAGTAATAAATAAAGAAAACACAAAAAAACAAGAATATTTAATCAATTAATTCATTTTTCCCAGGTCATACTGGCAAAGTCTTGACTCATCACCAAGTCAAATCTTTGTACATTATATAGGCAATCCACGATAGACATAAGGCTATATAGGACATATAGGACAGTTACGGACAGCTGCTGAGTTGGCCTCCAATGATTATTTGTTTAGATTAGTAGGTCATTCTTAAGTCTCTGAAATGCAGTTTGACTCCAGTTTGATTCTTGCTGGTCGCAAAACTACAGGACTGTGATAATACATCTCATCGTTGCATTCTGTTGCTGACCTGGAGATGCTCATTTCAGTCTTCCTACTCGCAGGATCCTGGGGGCTTAACAGTTTTTCTATCTTTTGCATAAGGTCAATGATATTCCCTTTGTCTGTCCTGGCCTCAGTGGTTGTCATTTCTTCTAGTTGCTCTGCAGTCTCACTCATGTCGAACATCTCTATCTCAGAGTTGACCCTTTGTAGCTCCTCCGGCAAAAGCCTACGGGATGCTGAGGGGGACGAGGGGCAAAAGCCCTGTAGGTGGACCTGTAGGCTGCAGTAGTGAAGATAAGTACAGGGGCAGTAAGGACAGGGGTGGGTCCCCTCCCCTGTATGCAGTCGTTTGTGAAGCTTGAGATGGACGAATTGTGTGAATCGGGCTGGGCAGAGCTTGCATTGGTACGGCCTCTCACCTGAGTGTAGACGTTGGTGGGTCTTCAGGTTGCTAGTGCTACTAAATCGCTTATGGCACACCTGAAAAACAAAGCATTGTAAGTGTTGTGAATATATATTTTTATCTTTAATCCTAGATGACTAACTACAAGCCTCAGATTTATTTAATAAACAGGTCTAATTTCATACATTCAACACATACCTTACACTCATGAGGCTTCTCTCCTGTGTGAACCAGATAGTGTTTCTGCAGGTGTGCCAGCTGAGTAAAGTTCTTGTTGCAGGTCTGACATTTAAAAGGACGCTCACCACTGTGAACTCGCAAATGAACCTGAAATAGTATGTGAGATAATTAGAATAGTTTAATTACTTAGGGATGTTTTGGCTGTCTACTTTCCACAAATTTCGTCAACATCATGATGTGGTACTGACCTTAAGATTGGAAAGCTGCCCGAAAACCTTTTTACAGATGTTGCATTCATATCGAATCTTTCCATTTTGCCTTGTGAGAGGGTAAGACAGGGTCTTGTAGCCAATGAATTGGTCTCCTCTCTTTTGCCTCCTCAGATCCAGCGCAGCTTCAGTAATGGCTTGAGTGGCAGAGGTAGGTTTGGAGGGAAGATAGTTTGAGGAGGCAGCTGTGCCAACCGGGGGTGAGCGTTCTCGAGGTTCTCCATGGAGTTTACTGTCAATAGGCGGAGAACTGGCCTTGGTAGATACAGTAAGGTCGGTGTAGACATTGGTGCAAGCAGAATATTTGAAGTCTCTAAGGTCATTTGATGTAGTCTTGAGGTAGTTTAACTTTTTGGAGTAGAGTTCATTGGTATCTTTGTGCTCACAGTTTTGTGACTGTGAGTTCTGCGCAATAAGTTCTTGTTTGCAATTAGAAGATGCAAGTGGAAAGTTTTTGGAAACACTAGCTGAAGGATGGAGAAAATTTGCAGAATTGTCAAAAGGCAGGAAATTAGATGAAGTGGTGAAGTTTGGTTTCATTCGTTCACTGTAGAATGGTAATGAAGGTGGCAGAAGGCCCAGTGAGGAGTTAGAAAGCTCATAGTGACTTCCCCTGAGAATAGAATGAACAGGCTCGGTTTTGCAACCATCTTGACTGTGTTGCATGGCAAAGTGGAAACCAGTTGGAATTGGAGTGCTTAATGCTGGCTTTTTGGGAGAAGCATTGCCATATGATTTAAAAGATGGGAAAGGAAAGTATCTGTAGCCATGAGCAGATTCCAAGTTAGAATGCATTGGGTAGAGAATACTGGGACCCAAGGGAAAAACTGAGGCACTTGTTGGAAATACTTGACTGGCTTGGTGTCTGAGACAAATTGATTTAGGTTTGGAGGGTTCATCTTGAAGAATCTCAGAGACAGTGTGTCCTCGTTTTCCTTTCTTCCTTTCTTGAATCTGAATCTGCTCTGTTAGAACAAAAAGAAAATGGAGAAATATTGTTAGAATCAGGAGAAATTTGTTTGGAAATTATAAAACCTCAAACAACAATTTCTATGTATAGAGTGCCCTGTACAATTTTGATAATAACTTTAATGCAAACATATTTTTTCTATCAATATGCCCTGTTTCATAAGTATAGGGGTTAGGGAAGGAGTATTAGGGGTACCTTAAAGTGTCTCTTATACAACTGAGCTTTATGAAAAGGGACACCAGATATAAAACAATCAAGGTGTGTTTTGGATGCAGATAATGTAGAACCCATGATTAGAGGCATTATTTTAAGCTTTCTTTGTTAGGTTTGTTTTTTGTTTAGCCAAGTATGTCAGACATAAAACAGTACATTTACAAATGAATGGCAAAATAAGTCTTTCAATCAAACTAATAATAATGAAGGTAAATAGAACATTTTTACCGAATTATATACAGCTGTTAAGTTCACAATGTCAGGATTTCTACTGAGTCATACGTAAACAAGTGAATAGCCAGGAAGTCTTGTGGGTGGTGCTTTTATGGCCTCCTGCAGACTAGACAAAGTACTCAAGGTGGCAAACAGAGGAAGACAAAATACAGGGGTATGCTTGTGCATTTAACCGACTTCGGACACACTTAACATCATCCCACACACAGCAGAGCAAGCCTTATCTATTGTTCACTCCCTTCTTACCATACCCCTCCACCTTTTTGCATACAAACAACTAATGCTGAGTGAGATATAAATCTTTAAGCAGGTCACCTTGTCAGGAAGTTGAAGTAGCCTTCTTAAGTGTCTTCTTTAAAGAGCTAAATAAATAGAAGTTGTGCTAAAAAAGTCAATAAGTCACAACTACTGTGGGAGCAAAAACATGTGTAAGCAGAAAATTAGAACTAAAAGATTTTAAAACACTGACAATCATCTGATTTTACTTAGATTCAGCCTGTTTGAACAATCCCCTCTCTGTTTTCATGGCTTTTCTATCAGCTTTTGTGCTCTGCTTTAACAAAAGGCCCATGGGTGTGACTGAATAAGTTTTTTAACACCCATACAAAGACTGTGTCAGTTGGTCAACTGTTTGACAGGGACGCCTTAACTGTGACAATCTAACCTTCATATGCGTCAAAGCATGGGCTTTGAGGTAGTGCCTGATGATTTTCATGGGATTTTTTCTTCCCATCAAAACAAACTGAAAAGCACTTACCATTTTTTTCAACAGCTAGTTGACACAGATGAGGGTAGTTACAACGACGGGCAAATTCCTTGCTGTACCACACCAGAAGCTCCTGACCCGGCTGAAGTGGTTTAATTGTGTAAAAGAAGATATCCAAGCCAGTTTGACAGGCAACCAGATTCTGTTCCTCCACTGATCGTGCTGGGTTGACATAACGCATCCAGTTGCTTTGTCCTTCATTCAACCCATCCAGGATATGGTGAAGTTGCCCCTCTGAGAACACCTATAGCACAAAAAAAAAGAAACTATGAAAAAACAGAAGGTAGTTCTGGTCATCATGACATAGTAGCTCTGTTGCATTCTCTGACTCTAGTATCATGATGAATAATTTCCTAGTCTCTTTATGGTAAGTAAAATAATTTTGTTCAGCTGAAAAAGCAATCTAGGGCTGGATATGGCTTTGTAAGTCCTGTAGAGTTATGAAAGCAACACTGAATAGGACATTCTCTGTATGACTAGACAATAGTACAATATTTCGCCTACTGCCGCTACGAGCTAGGACAGTTGTGGAGACCGTATCCTTCACGTTCTATCTATTATTTTTTTATCTTCTGTCTGTAAAAGCTTGTTAACGGTTAATTAATTCAAGTTTACCAACTCTGTGCTGCCGAATTGCAACAGAGCGTGTGAGTAATGGAAGATGCTCTGGTGCTGCCGATTTGTAACATCACAGTTCTCAGGCTCAAAGCCACTTCCTCGCTTAGTCAGTTTGAGAATGTGTGAGTCTGGAGAAGTGCATATATGTGTACGATGTATTTACTGGAAGTGATAGCACTGCTGAGAGAAGAAGAGAGTGAAGAACAACTGCGTCACTGAAACCAAACAGCTGTATGTGCCTTTATGTGTTTGTGACCTCAGTCAGCCCTGCTGAGTACCGGCAACTAGTTTTGCATACGAGGCACGCTGACAGTTAATTCTCCATCTAATGCAATAAGCGAACATTGGCAAGAAGACTTAGCTTTAACAGGATGCATGTCCTTGACCACAACTGCA
This sequence comes from Orestias chungarensis, assembly GCA_032876305.1. Lineage (NCBI taxonomy): Eukaryota > Metazoa > Chordata > Actinopteri > Cyprinodontiformes > Cyprinodontidae > Orestias > Orestias chungarensis. The sequence goes on along the minus strand of JAVLVB010000407.1, from coordinate 6,158,432 downwards.
AACCCGCACAACACCACTACTTTAAAAAACGTCTCCTTTTGGAGCTGCAGGATGTGAATAGTTCTGAAGCACGCACTCTAGCATGTCACTGCAAGCGCCCAAGCCTCACGTGTTGACTTACCCTCCAGAAGTACCTGCTATCAGCATCTTTTGGGACTGTTTTGCTAGTGTAGCTTTCAGCAATGAGAGGGCCAAAACGGGTACCCTTTGGAATCAACTCTTTACTGGTCACCCCAAGCACCTGTTGTAAAACAAATCACAGAAGATAAGTTCACGATTAGAGAGATGATCCGTTACTTTGATATCATCATATGAATAAAGAGTGTCAGAAGTGTCATATTTATCAAAATGTGTATTACCAATCCATCTTTAATGAGATTAACCACAGTGTGGTAAAAAACAGATTTCTCCCTGGAATATTTCTTGTTTAGTTGCAAGTAAATACAAAAAAAAGTTGCTACTTTTGATATTACATAATAATAGGAACTTTTCTTTCACAAGCCCCTTTTTTTGCCTGAATTTAGAAATCACTTTTAAATTGTGTTTCTGAGGAAGATAAATTTACATCCATTAATCTGGAAAAAATACAAAGCCTTTTCAATGGCTTTACGACTCTAGAGAGCCACAGTGAAACCCATTAACCACTAACAGCAAAGAAATTAACAGAGCAGGAACTTTCACAGGGTTACCAACATCTCATGAAGTCACAAAAAAAAAGAATTATTGTGGCCCACAATGCAGGGTTCATTTACCTCACTCTAGGTCAGAGGTCATCATTCAATGATTAAAAAAAATCATAAAATAAAACTGAAAAAATAGCATACGATGAGAGTCCTCTTGCAAAAACTAAGAATTACCGAAACAAGCAAGCAAACAAAAAAAAAATCTTTCTGATAAGACTTCCTGGAAAATATCAAATGAACTAAATAGTAAAAAAAAACATTATTTGTGTACATCTGCTGTAAAACTAACAGCATTAAAAAACGTCTTTGGTTTTAGGACAAATGCCTTTTTCAAATAGTATGAATTTGATTTATGATGGAAATTAAATTTTAACAACAGTATTTACTTATTTTTAAGTGTGAAAAAGCCAAAAGCAGAAGAAGTTTGTATGTGAACAAAATATTTTGATAACACTGTACTGATAACCAGTCCTGTTTCTCTTCTTTCTTTTGTTGTTGTTTGATTTTGTTTTGCAAAGCAACACATTTTCTTGTGTCAAATCATTCACGTTTTTGTTTTTTTTCCACTGCCAATATGCTGAATATTTAACAAGTCAGTCAGCTGAGTTTTCCAAAGTTTGTCTACCACATGAAAAATTCAGCACTGCAGGTGTGAAAGTCAATCCTCTGTCCCAAGGCTTCTGGTTGAGGAAGTAAAGATAAGGTATCATGGTCCCACCCTGACTGGTGAACTACACCATTTGTCAAACCTTAAGCCAAATCATAAAAAATAAAAAAAATGTAAAATGGTAATGTATTCCCTCTTTCATCTTTGAGTGATTTGCGGCTGCATGAGTTTAACTCTAGCTCATCTTCCTAGTTTTGTTCTCAATGGTTTTTATTTCAGTTGCATTTCTCTTACGGGACACTGGTTGTCTTCGCTAAAAGACTCAAGAAATGTCTCATTAAGGGTTAAAGTGGTAAGGCACGTATTCAACCAGAGACAAAAAGTCCACATACTCTGACTACATTTCAAAAACATCTTTCCTTCGCAGATTCAGCCACAAAGCTATTGATTTGACAAAGACTTTTGCTACTTAAAATATTACTTAAGGTATTTTCCATCTGAAGGCTCCCAATGTGTCAGCTTCTCTTCAGGGTCTAATTTTCCGCTGGAACAAAAGGATCAGATTCTATGTTAACTGCTAATCACAGTGTTCTTTGTCTGAGTGCAAAGGGGGTTTGGCCATTGTCTCCTTCTGTGCCTCGGCACACACACAGGAGAGAGGAAAGGCTCAAATTAGACAACAACATGTCAAATACATCCCGCCTGAGGATGGATGAGTGGTCGGAAGGATGTTGGTGTGACGCAAAGAGACTGTAAAAACACAAAGCCCTTCTGCGTTTATGCTCAGAGGTTTTTGATTAAAGAGTTTTACAGTTTAATTCCTTTTCTTAACGTTTGTTAAATCTCTTACAAATGCTTTAAAATTAGCAGGCAAGTCTAACTTACCTTTTTAGAGCCGTGGCTCCGTTTCAGGGCAAGGTTTCTGGGTAAGGACCTCTCAGCTCTTGTTTTGCCATCGCTTTTTAGATCTTTCTCCAGTGGATGATCCTTCACAATGTAGGTACACTTCTCCTCAAAGGTGGCCTCGCTCCATGATCTCATATCTACACCTTGTGTGCCTGTCATGGCCACAGGTGTGGCTCCTATGCTCTGTGGTGACCTCTTGGAGGTTAACATGTCTGTGGCACATTCAGAAGAGGAGGCCTAGAGAAGTGAAAATGACATAAATTTCTTGGTCAGTGCTAATCAGACCGGATCATTGAAAACATGCTGGCTGATGAGTGGCAGAGATGATAGAGGACTTTTTCAGATGCCGCAAATGATGTGGGTTTTTGTTTTTGTTTTGTTTGCAAACAAAACCAGCTTCTCTTGGCAACACATCCACCTTAATGGATCAACACTCACTTTGAAACCTATTAACAAAATATACAATCATCTTTTCATTTCACCTAATAAAAAGAAACAGTTGTATAGCAAACGGTAAAGTTCTTTAGGTAGTTTCGACTAAGATTTCTGTATTTGTATTTTCTAGACTGTTGTAAAGGAGGGCTACTGCAGTTCTGGGAAAACGATTATTTTCCATAGGCTGCTACCGGACAAACAAACTTCAAAGGGGAACCGGCCCATTAGCCTCGCCGTCCCATACATCCTGTCACTCTCTGAATCACCACCCCGAGGCTACAGTGGAGGTTCTTATGCACGTAAGCCCTGAAGCAAAACCACTGTCACAAGGAAACAAGCACTCCGGGTGAATCAACCTGACTTTACTCTGATTTGACTCGGCTGTTTCCCAGACCCGAACTCTTGTCATTCTGTTTCTATCTGAGTGCCTCTTGCTCTATATTTCTCCATCTCATGTCAACAAGTTGTGGTCAAGTAGCTCAGTCCTCACAAATGAAACACGCCCGGCACGACAGGAAGATATGCTGAGTGAAAAGACGATGAAAGGATTGTAATTAAAACACACAGGACAGAGATATGCTATTAAGCTCTGTGTTATTGACCTCCTCAATTTGTAGATAGTGACTGATAAACACAAATATTGGTAAGCAGGTTTTCTAACTCTCCTGATATGAGACCAAATTCAATGCGAAACCTAAAGCTCACTGTAAACTTCAATATGTAATGTAGAGTCAAATAAACTACAGCAACAGATTTATTGTCTAGGGGGGAAAGAAAAGAAGAATGGACGCAAATAAAAATGCTGCGAGATGAGATTTATGAAAGAATGTTTTAGCCTTTTTTCTCTCTCTGAAGTGTGTTGCCACAGCTGACTCGGAATGACTGTCAAAAGTGTAACAGCTCACTTTGAAACCATTCAACCTAGTGACACAGCAGAAAATATACTCTGAAAATCAAGACATGACTCAATGGCTGTATTAGTCTGTATCAGTTTGAGTCTAGAAAGCACAATTAAACTCTGTCAGGCTCCTGAGTGACAGATGTATGTCTACCTGTTAGAGGACAAGCTTGAAATGAGAAGACAGTTTAGAAAAGATATACATGGTTCAATGGATGTAACAAACTTACTTTAAAGCCTTGAGAGGAGCCACACATAAGGCAGCCTGTCTGTGCTCTATTGGAAATTGAGTTTCTCTTCTGTGCGTCTCTTCTTCGCTCACCCGACCACAGCGTACCTAAGCGTGGTTGTGCAGTCATTGGAGGAGTAAAGGTGCGCTTCTGAGGGTGTAAGAGAGTAAAACACTCCCTTTTCCTCTGCTGTGCTCCCTCTCTCTCCTCCCCCTTTTTTTTTTTTTTTTTTGTTTTGGCACTTTGATGACTCCTCCTTGGCGTGGTTTGTATGAATGCGTTTGTGTCATTGTTTTGCCCTTAGGCGTGAGGCTGTCTCCAGGGGGTTGTGCTAGCTGTCACACAACTATGTCCGGATCACACAGATGCATGTTCCTTTTCTGAAAATTGCGCACTCTCTCTGTGTCGGTAAGAATAAAAGAAGGCATACCTGTATTGACATTTTTAAAAGATTACTGCAGACATTTTGCATGTCATACACAGCAAATATCATTCCTTTAACTAAACCTTTAAGGGTACTCTAGATCTAAAAGGACAAGCCAATGTCACAAAGGACAATTAAAAAAAAAAAAATGTATTCAATGTAGACTTTAGGCTATTTGTCTCCAGCAGCCTGTCATCAAACCTGTTCCTTGCTTTGTTTAAGCACATACCACAATGCTGTTCTCAATGAAGGAAATGTTCTTCATAGACATATTGATACGTGTGCTCTGGTCATACAAACCAACCATCACTGCGTCTTGATACTTGACACTTTGGGTTAATCTGCAACCTGACTTCCAGCCGTAGTTTCTTCCCGGCCTTGTTTGGCTGGCACCCAGCCATTTAATTAATTATCTGAAATTCCCCGGCATCAGCCACACGCCTTACACGCGACAAACCTTAACTAGCTGGCAATCTGTTTCCTTGTTGTCTTCATGAGTAGCTTCACCATCATTTTTCTTTCTCCCCTGTGGAAACATTCATGTTATAGGATTCTTTTCTTTTCACACACGCTCCTTTGTTT
>JAVLVB010000407.1:6141632-6151653 GCA_032876305.1 Orestias chungarensis | reverse complement strand
ACCCCCCCACCCCTCCAGCACCACCCCACTTGCAGATGCACTATAATAGTTTCATTAAGAAAGCATAATCTTCACTGATATGACAGGAGGAAAGTGAATCAAATGGATGTGATTTGCCAAGGCCTAATCCCTTTTTTCACAGCTGTTTTCCACTTCAGGTGCGGATATGAATAAATGTCAGCACAGTGCCCCAGACACCACCCACCCAGTCCAGCGACCGTCTCTACTCAATTGCCGGATGATCCCTTGTTGACAGGCCAGGGGTTATTATCAGGGTTTCAGGGCTATGAGGAATGCGTCTGTGCTTCAGCACAGATGTTTTTTCGAAACCTGACCAAACCACCCACCGAGATCCCCAGAATGGCTCATTGCCAATGTTGCAATGAAAGGTGATGGCAAGCACGGATATCTCAGCAGGAATGGGTCAAGCTTTTAAGCAAGTTACTGTATTGTTGCAAACTTTTTCAACGGCTGTGACAATGCATTTTGCTTTTACTTACATGAGACTGACCAAGTTAAAGTAGTGTGTATTTTTTCAAACAAGAAGATATTAAAACTTCTGTCGAGCCATTTTCTAACATGGTTATCCTTTGTAGAGTTGCAAAGGGTTGCTGGTGGCTCTCTCCAGTACAAAACATGTTTTGGTTTTGTAAAACAAAAAAAAGTTCTAAAATGAGTGGGTTTTGCATTAAGCTATGTTGAGTCAGTATTTTTCTGACAACTTTTGCTGCAGTTACCACTTCAAGTCTCCTGAGATGTACCTAAATACGTTTTGCCCATCTAAACGTTGACATTTTTGATCATTTTGAATGGGGAGAAACAGTAAATCTGAATTCTATTAAGGTCTAGACTTTGATTTAATCAATTCACCACATACATTTTCTAAATCTAAACCAATCTATGGTAGCTTTAACTTTATGTTTGGAGTCATTCTCCAGCAGGATGGTGAACTTCCGCTCAAGTTTAAAGTGTTTTACACCCTTAGTAAAATACTTTTCCAGGATTTGCTCATGCATTCAGCTCCATCAAACTCTTTCCATCTTTCCTGTCCATGCTGAGAAAAAAACATCCTCATTTTATAATTGCTTAACCATGTAGAACTTCTGTCCAAAGTCATGAGAAGTGTAATTTTTTTATAGCATAATAGCAAAAGAAACAGAAATGTAATGTGGTATATGGACAATATTTTAAAAGTTACTAAATATATTATATTTGTTTTATGCTGTTATTCATTGTGAACAGTCATTAAATATAAATGATTCATTTAATGTAGTGTAATTACTGTATTATTCAAATGTAAGTTTGTAGCCTGACTCAGCAGCTATTCTTTTCCTATCTGACATTTAACTCCTGTTTTGCAATAAACTACAATTTCTGCAGCGTGATTGATTAACTGTATTCACAAAACCCTTACATGAATCAAAACATAACTATGCACATTACGTGATAATCAATGTGAATACTTTCTAGCTGTGATCTTCAGTTGCAGCGAACATTACGTGAACCCTCCCACACTTTGCCATAAAACATTCAGTTTCCGTCTCTATCGTTCACATTTTTCTGTCTCTCGGAACTGCAGTAACACAATAAAGATCTTATCACCATTCTTAGATCCCTGCTGGACTTCTGGATTACCAGACTAAAACCTGTTCTGGAGTTGTTACACTTCAAGGCCAGGTACGCAAATATCCTAAATATAGGCAGCAAATCCTCCTCTGTGGTGTCCTAAAAAGCAAGACAGGATGAGAGAGTTTGAGCCTTGTCACAAGAGCTGATGCAATAAGCTTGAGTGTGTAAATATTCAAGCTAGTCCCTTTATTGTATCTTGTATTAATAGCACATTGTGTTGTGCAATAACTAATGGGGGTGAAGATCTTACACTAAAAGTAGTCTATTAGTCAGCAACTAAATGAACACAGTTGTTTGTACTGTTTTTACTCATATAACTCAAGTTTGGGTTTTAGATAACCTATACAGTAGTTATGAAAGGGCTTTAATAAATGATAACTTCATTAAAAAGCTAATTTGATTTGTGGATAAAGATTTCTAGATTTATTGTTGTGTTATTTTAACAACTGTTAGAGGTTTTTTTGATGTTTTTGAAAAATGGGGTTGCAAACATTGACTTAACTCATTTCCTTTGGGTTTTATGTGATATACATGTAGACTACACGGTTGTGTAGTCAAAATTGATGAATGTTTTTTTTTGTTTTTTTTGTATAAACTTTCACAAACAAAAATCCAAATTCAGGTTTCAATCAAATCCAATTAAAACAGTGACATTGATTTTACTCAGCTCCATTTAAATTAAGACTTTGTTGAAATATCTTCTGCTGCAGTTACTGTAAGTTGCAAGTCCTTCAGAGTGTCTGATAATCGGCTTTACTCATACTGTCTTTCATAACAGCTCAAAGATGTGGATACAAGTAAGAATATATTTGACATCTGGATGCATTTATGTAATTTAAAGACATACATAGGTAGAAAATCTATTTACATGTGTGTAAAGGGCCTTAGCAAATATTTACTCTATATGCTTCAATCTAAAACATTTCAAGTTCGTAAAATAATTCTTAAGTCACTATTCAATCCAAAAAACTTAGAAATGATAGGTAGTGCTTCATATTGCATTTTCATGAAGCAAGTAGGATTTAGTTAGCTTTAAAAATAAACAGTCTGGTAAGAAATGTTTTCCTTTTTGTTTTTAAGTTACTAACATATAGTAATTCTACTTATTCCAACCAAAAAGATTACAAAGATGAGGTAAAGTGGAACGTATCTAAAACATTGCATCATGTACTTTTTTTTGTTTTCTTTTGTAGGAAACTCCCCTTTTTCACAAAAAGGCACAAAACTTGGCTTTTGGTTCTGCGGCATTTTTCCCTCTCTTCTAGTTGTGTCCTATACCTTACCTCATGTAGTTGTATACTACAGCTATATTTGTTCTGATATGTTTTAAAGGATGTTGTTTGTTACCGGACAAAAGGCTGTAATAGTACTTCATTCTTTTGTATTTAGTTTATGCTTTACTTCTGATGTTTGGTAAAATCTTGTTTTTGTGTGTTCCCTAGGTCCTGTTCAGAGACACTCTTCTTGTTCCATTATTCCCTTCCCTTCTATATGCCTGCCTGTTTTCCTCTCTCAGCTGCATCATGTTACTCATCATTCACCCGTTCTCTGTCAATTAATCAAGTTCCTCAATATTTAAGATCCTCGTTCTCTCTATTTAACTGCCAAATAATAAAACCTTGTTTTATTATACATTTCATCATAACAATCTACTCATTGCATCTTGTTTTTGTGTGTGCCTGTGCCTTGGGTCCAGGCACCACAAAACCATGACCTCATCCCCTATTTGAACCCAAAAAAATGTCATTCATACACTAGTTGAGTCTCTACTTGAGTTATGTTGACGCTACAGCTAAAACTGCTGCTTGGTCATTGCTGAACTGCTACATTTCTAGATACTCACATGTCGTACCTGTAGTCCCAGTCACAAAATGAGTTCAATCTTCACGATGACTAAATGACTCTCTCTGTTTTCTGTAACTGCAATGCCGGGACTTCCTGTTTAAGTAAAAGCACAGGAGTGCTGTCTATCAACAAAGGAGGAATTTACCACCTTTCAACGACATGTCTGACATCATCGGGTGCCACTGTGTCTGTCAGCTCATCTGGGACTGCATCTGTGTCGTGAAAATACAATTTCACACACACACTCACACACACACAAACACAAACACACTTCCTTATAAGACTATTCAGACGGCTCCGTCCTCCACCTGTCTCCAGCCTTACTTGTCCCAGTCATTACTCGAGTCCCCAAGCCCTTGTGTCAACTGCAAAATTACAGGGGACGCACCCACATGTATTTGTTTTGCATTTAAAAAAGGTAATATTGGTCTGCACACAAGATATATATTCATTTTTACCCCTAATCGCTCCTCCCCTTCTGTCTTTAAAAGATTAAAAAAACAAACCTGGTCAGGTTCAAAGACAGAAGGGAGGATGGCCACTTGTTTGTGCCTTGGGATTTGTGTAATTAAGGGGAAACTTGTTTCTTTACTACTTCTTTGGTCTGCGCTGGCTTTTCCTTAGTGAACAGTTTTCCAACTTGGTTGCATCTCATCTTTGTTGCATTATTTTGAGTATTTTCATAAAACCGATTAGGACAGGAAAGCTAAAGCCCACATCTGTTGCGTTTGAAATGCAGCTTTGGCTATACTTAATGGTTCAGTGTAATTATAAAAAAGTGTACTGACAAGTTTGGCAAGAAAGAAACAAACTGTCCTTGACAGAAAGTCAAGGATCCATTGGCAGACAGTGAGTTTTTTTTTTTCTTTCCTTTTGGGTTTATTTGGTGGTATAAATAGGAACAAAGTGGATGCACGAGTAATCAAAGGCAGTCAACACCTAAAGTTTTTTTTTGTAACTTTCCTTTTATCTCCAGCTCTTTCAGCAAGCTCGCTTTGAGTAACCTAAGTGCTCTCTTTCCCTTTTCAACATGATCAGGGTTTAACAATGGCAAACTTGTGACTTCTTCAGGTCCATCCAACTTCACCTCATTATGTCTTCTAAAATGCGGTTTCTTGTCAAATGAAAACAGGAATGTGTGGCTTAATAGGTACCGACATAACCTAATATGCAGTTTCATCAATGCTATTCAGAACTGACAACACTGGACCTGTTCCAATGTTGTTACCAACCATCCTACAAGGAGGCTGCAATCATTGTGGATCTTCAAAAACATCCTTTAGTCCAGGGACCTTTGATGGATGGATCCAGGTTGGACTGATCCTTTGCCACACTGTTATTCTGTCAGTGGCTAATGACAGTAGGACAGGAAGCAGTCCTCTGTTATCTCTGTATTTAAAAGCATCCCTATTATTGCCTGTGTTGTTGCAGTCACATCTCTGAGACTACTGTCATTATAAGCAAGTAGCTGTGGCTCTGGAACTGTCTGTGAAAGACTGAATGTTCAAATTACATTTACCTAACATAACTTTTCTGTTTTCAGTTTCCTCCGCATCCTTTTGTGTCTTCTGTTTCTTCAAAGCACCAGTCGGTCACTGCAGACTGCAGCTCATACTGAGCCAGGTTCTGCTGGAGGTTTTTTCCTTTTAAAAGGGAGTTTTCCTTCTCCACTGTCGCTACATGCATGCTCAGTATCAGGGTATTACTGTAAAGTCAACAACAACAAAAACTATCGATTTGTTGTGCTGATTCCTGAGAAGTGAGTGTTACAGGTCAATGACTCAATGGAATCTGTTGGGTTTCCTTAGATTGGAAATTCTTTTAAACTGATTTGTTTACTATGTATTTATGATTTGAATGAAAGGATTTTCATATAAAAGGCCTTGACATGACATGTGTTGTAATTTGGCGCTATACAACTAGAGTGATTCTTGATTTTTCATGAAAACTAATTATTTTTAAGAATTTACTGTATCCTAGAGAAGCTGTTGATTATATGCAGACAGGAAAGAAAATTTATGTTTTCACAAAAATAATCTAAAAGGTATGACATGCTCTTGCTCTTATCTCTTCTACACTTCAGTAAAATCCAGGGAAACCAGTTGTGTAAAGAAATGTCCTTACGTGAAATGTAATTGGTTTTTTAAATGCTTTCCTCACAGAGCAAGTGAACAAACAGTACCATAAGGACAAAGGACTTTTGACAGACATGTCAGGAGTGAAGATGTGGAGAAGTTTAAAGCAGGGTATGGTAATAAAAAACCTTACATAGACTGTGCAGCACAAATCCAAAACTTAGGTGAGAGAAACTGACAACAACAAAAAGACTGTTAGTCACGCTATAATCAAATCTGGTATCACCAAGGATTTGGAGGAAAAGAAATAATCCTTTTCACAATGCCATTGAAATTTCTATCAGAATTTCCAATAAGTCATTTCAAGAACACAGCTTGAAAAGGCATATTGTAAATAAGGATCTAGTCAGACGGTATCAAAATGAAATGTTTTAGCCTGAACCTGTACAATTTTGCACAATCCCAAAAGACTTGCAGAATTAACTGCAATGCTGTTCTAGAGGGGAGTAATAAACTACTACTACTATTACTACTACTTACTTACAACACTTTTTTTTATATTATAATAAACGCAAGTAACCTTTAACCATTTTACTTCACAGTTTCATGGTATTTTGTTTTGATTTGTCATATCAGGAAATGTTGAACGTAGACCTCTGGGACTTTGATTCATATCAGAAAAAAACTGAAAATTACCAGTTTCGCCACCAAGTATGATACCTCTTTCATGAGAAAGAGCTTGTTGGTGGGTGTGTTGGTTAGCAGGCCAGTAGCTCATATCAGATAAGCAGAGGGTCAAGAAAACCTTATTAACTTACTTTATTTTAGAGTTTTTCTAATTAACTCCACTGATCAGCAGCTTCCATTTTACATTACTGTCAGGTTCAGTCCTTTCAGTATATTCTATAGGTTGTCCACAGGGGTCACCCGAGCCACGCCAAGGTGCACCTGATCACCAGGTGCACCTCATCACCAGAGACGAGTCCTGGAGGGTTAAAAGGAGCGGTGGACTCACTTCTCGTCGCCTTAGTATTAGTTGCATTTGGTAACGTACATCTCTGAGCCAACCTTCTTGTATCTAAGTTTAGATCTCCAGTTTAGTTTTTATCTCTAGCCTTCTCTGTAATTTGGTCGTCTCTAGTTTCGTGTTTTGTTATTTTGATACTTTGATTATTTTGTTACTTTGCCTTTTTCCCCTTCGCCGTTCTCATCCCTTCCTGTGCTCCCCTTTCCGCAGGTCATCCACAGAGTCAATATACTCACCTTACAGAAAACCCTCCGGTCTGCTCAGTCATCTAGTTTAACCGCTCCTTCCTCCAGCTCGGTATGCTCGTTCTCCTTCATCCTTTTTCCGCCGCACACAACCCCATGGACAACCAACCATAACATTACTGGAAGGACTCACCACTCAATCCTCCTGCCGTTCATCAAGTAAGATCGTTCCTGTTCATTCTTCCCATCCATTCCTTACACAATACTCCAACTCTGCTTACCTCACAGTGTTCCCGGTTTCCCACGTCGTCCACTGTTCCTCCGAGTACCGGTTGCCTCTGGTCCCCGGCTCTGTAAGACATCACAAACTATCCCGTTTCCTGTTGTCACTTCACCAAGCTCTCACTGCTGTCGGATTACTTACCTGTGCTTCCTGTTGCCTTCAGACGTCTTCACCGCTGGTTCCAATTGCCGCTGGTTTCCCGTTTGCTGTTTTATTCCCCTGGTCCTAGAACACATCATCCATGTCAATAAACTCCTGAGAGTTCTCTGGTCTATGTGAGTCCGCAGACTAAACAATATGACAATTACCTTTTAATCGGGTATCAAACAATGCACACTAGAGTCAGTCAGACAGAGGCCGAGGAGATTTTTTGAATGGGATAACCTTGCAGTAACCCTCCTCTGTGAGACACAACAGGTAGTCATACTTCTTTGTATGCTTCAACGGAGACAGGTGCTTCCGACTATGGTGGGACAGATCACCAGTGACCCTGGACAATGGGATGGGAGGGGGACAAAGAGAAATTGAGGTGTGATGTCAATCCTGGACACCTCCAGTGCAGTCCATTTCTGTGTCAAACACACAAATGCATGAACTCACCATTCTGTGAGCATAAAAGGCCAGGTTACAACTCAAACACACTCATTCAGACCATCATCATTGTTCCCCCTCTCAGATTGTGAAGGAAAACAGAGGTGTCAGAACACAATAGGCCCTTTTACACATATAGCAGCTAATGGACAAACAGGAAGAGACCGCCATTGCATTTCGTAATGTGTTCCAGGAGTTGAGAGGAGCAAAACAACGGAGATAACATTTTTGTCTAAAACTAACTTCCTTCATCTCTGATCTCCATAATACATTTAATTTGTATTGGTTTCTGAAGAATTGTTCTTCCAGTTCATACCGTCTTTCTACTTTTGTCATTCAATCAATCAGAACTATGTGTCATCACTTGAAAAACCTAATATATTTTCCATCTACCATCCCTGCAATTGGCACAGCGTTGCAACTGCCAAACGGGTGTGAAGCATCTGCCATGCTCCATGCCTGAATGTGAAAGTAACAATCCTCTGGAATTCCTTAGAAGACATCTGACAGTCCGATCAGCGGCATTCAAACAATGTATTTTGGGAAAACCCTTCTGCGTTTTATTTGAGTGTAGGATCTTATCTTCCTTTCCCCTGAAATGACAAAAGGTAAAAATGTGGCGCCAGAACAAGGAAAGAGATTTCCAGTGTAATATGAATTGCAATTAAAGTTACTGTTGAGATTTGCAAATAAGGTAATTGAACATTCTTTTTGGAGGACGTCTTTACCTTCCCTAAGCTTTGTGCGCTACATCTGTAGGCCTTATCCTCCGCTATTATTCACTGTGCAAGAGTGGCTTCCAGAGATAATGACGGGCAATTCAGCTGATTAAACAAGGAGTGAAGGCGGGTGGGGGTGCTGATGAGGTAAAAGAAAGAGGAGTTAGGAGCAGCGATGGAGACCTTTTAAGATCTTTTAAGACCACAGCTGCTCTCTCATTTTCAACTTTAAATCCTAAAAATCTTTTAATATTCAAATTTTATTTTTAACCTTCAATTTGCGTAATTTCTTTAAATCACTACTCCATTGTTAGGGCAAGTTGTTACAACTTCAGCAAATTATATTAGTCTAATCTGGAGGGTAAGAATGATTTCCCGTGAACAAAGTTCTTACTGAGAAAACCCTGCTGTGTCGTAACTTGGGAGTCTAGTTCTGTGGGGAGTTATAAGTGTTGTTTATGATGTTGTGAAGCCTCAGTAACATTTGATTTCTCTCCATAAAGTGGCTTTAAAAATTACATCAGTAGCCAAAGCACAGATTGCTATCCAGTTTGTTTAATTTTGTCTGAGTCACAGACTTACAGGTGTCATACCTGGAAGAAAAGATTTTAAAAAAAAAGAAATAAAAATCTAAAAAATGCTTTGCTGCTTCTAATACAGTAAACGTGGCTCTCTGTCAATGAGAGCCTTGAGATAAATACCAAAAATGTTTGTTTTTGTGTTGCCTATTTCCACTTTCAGTCAAAAAGGAGTGAGGTCCCCCTTGTGGTGTACAGTGGTATACATTGGAAGCAATAATGGATAGTCTGATCTAAATATTCAGTTCTTATTCTAAATAGACTATTGTACATTATTTTTTAGCATTGGTTTAAATTACGACAAGGATTAAAATGCATAAAATAGAGTAGTTAAATCTACACAGTATATTGAACGGATTTCTAAGGTCTATCCAGAGTGCATACCCAGGTGTCCTCATGCTGATAGATGAACCAATTGGTATGACAACTTTGACTGTTGAGGTGAAGTTACTCTGCTATAAGTGCTCCACAAATGATGAGTACTGCACACACAGATATGAAGCTTGTGAAACCCTTTTGTTTTTTAGGACAGAATTTTGTTTTGAATTCCAGGGGTACCACTTGTATTTTTCGATGGAGGAGTCTGAACTGTAATCATCTCTATATCAAAATTGCACATGGCAACTAGATCTGAATGGATAAATAAAAAAATAAAATTATTTATCACAAATTATTTATCAGTATATGCAGGATAAATGTGTTTCATTAGCATTGCAGTGGGTAGAGGAGGTGAAACCATTAAAAACATTTTGTTTGGATACTAGTTCCTTGTTACTGAGTCCAAAATAAAAAACCAAATCATAAAGATACAGCTTTCACTCTTCAGAATACAAATGACAGGATTATAAATAGTATTTTGTTGATGGCAGGGAGGATGCCTAAGAAGGTTCAAAAGATAGAAGGAGATATTAGAACAGAAAGTGGGAATACAACAAAGCACAGAATAATATAAAGATTATTTGAACGTAAAACATACAAAAACATAATACAGGAAAGTATTACCATTCTGGTGACGAGGAAATGATAGAGCACTTTATTTTATACTATCAGCAAATATTAAATTCAGTTTATTTTTATAGGGCCAATTTA
>JAVLVB010000407.1:6123328-6141532 GCA_032876305.1 Orestias chungarensis | reverse complement strand
GGGGGGGGGGGGGGGGGGGTCCCTTTTAACAGGAAGAAAGATCCAGCACAACCTGTCTTACTATGAGCAGCAATCTGTCATGACTGACTGGGGGTTTGATGAGACAGAAGACACAAATAAATGCGGAGGAAACTGAAGAACAGAAAAGTTAATTGCAGCAGATGGAGAACGTTGCTGGCACCACCACCAGTGGATGTCCTTCTCCAAAAAGCTGTCTCAGCTAACAGACCACCGGACCAGGTGTAGCTTCTATGAAGAGAAAAACACTGGAGGAAAACTATAAATTAACAGTTGAAATAACTGCTGCCCAAGGATTTAGGAGAATAGAAAAATAGTGTAGCAGAGGGAGAAGTTGCAAGATTGTCCTACCGCAGCCTAAGGCTAAAGCAACATAACTATCTAAATAGCCTATATAAGAGAGGTAGAGCAAAGGAGAACCGTCTTTCTTAATTCTTAATTCTTCTAAGACTTCATTCTTACCAGATTAGTCTGTCTTCTCTACCTCCTCCGACTTATATGATTTATCAAAAAGGCAAGTTTCAAGTCTACCTTTGAAACTAGACCGGATGTCTGCATCACAGACCGCAGGAGAGGAGCCTGAGACCTAAAAGATCTGCCTCCCATTCAACTTCTCAGAGATTCTAGGAATCACCAGTAAAGCCTAGTATGGATCAGATCAAATAATCAAATCTCTGACGTGTGATTGATCTCGATTATTGAGGGTTTTTTGTGTAAGAAGGAGAATCTTAACATCTAGTTTGGATTTCACAAGGAGCCAAATATGGGCAAGAAAATTTAACATGAAAAATTTTGAAATGTTAAAAACATTAATTTAATGTAATAGACATATTTTAAAGAAAGATATAATTTAAAAAGAACTACCTCATATAATTGAATTTTATTATAAATCATTACAAAATCTGTATATTAGTCCACAAAAAATCAAACTCCGTACCAGTTGGTGGCGCTGTTGCGCACGTTCAGCTTTGTCCCCAACCCGCAAGAAAAAACTCCAAGGAGAAGAAGAAGAAGAACTTCCGCCCAGGCGGCTCCTTGACTGAGCGTAAACGGGAAAGGGCCCCTCAGACAAAACCTTCCTCGCTGCCAGTAGATGATTCACAGCGTCCGCAAACTCATTTCAACGCCTCTTTTCCGGTCACTGCGTCAGCTTCGTGTGTTGTGTCCGAAAACTGACCTCAAAATGGCTTTTCAGTATCCCCAGGCTTACCGCGACGAGGCTGTTGTAAGTAAAGCGGGCTGCCTGACTTGTTAGCCTGGCTTTGGTAGATCACAGTTGTGGGGTTCCATTCATTTCAACAGTCGTTTGCTTTGTTAGCATGCTAGTTAGCTTAGCCAGGTGATAGATATGTGGTTCATAACGTAAACTAGCTCTACATTTAGACATACAAGCTAAGATATTTGGCAACTTGATGTATCAGATTTACATTTATTTTCCCTTTTCCAGTATTTTCTAATTGTTTTTTTTCTTCTTCTGTGTTTAGGTGGATGTCTACCATGGCTGCAAAGTTCCGGATCCGTACAGCTGGCTGGAGGATCCAGACAGTGAGAAGACGCAGGTAAAGACATCCTGCTGATAATAGAGATCCAGCTTGAGTTTTGGCGTAGATGTTTATCTTGTACACAAGTCAAATAAAAGGATCAGACGGTAAGAATCAAATACAGGAAATCCTGATTGTTAATCCCTCTTTGTGGTGTTGTCAAATCCTGTCTCCTTTGCACCCACACAATGTTGTTTTATGTTTTTAAGTTTGCCATAAATCCTGTTTTAAAGGTTAAAGTCGATTTGTAACAAAAACAACAAAAAGGTAATTTTTACAGTTTGTGATCAGTTATCAATGCAGTCCAATAATTATGTTTTTATGTTTCTTTCTCTTACCAATAAAATGTTCAGGTACAATCTTTTTCTGCCTATATGTTAAGAAATGCATTTAATATTTCTTCCTACACGTCCATGGTAGTTCATGTCCTTCTGCAGACTTGTGGGTGGACTAAATTGTCAGCTTTGCACCAGGCTCCCTCTGTGTAGGTTTTTACAGGCTATATATTTGTTTTTTTTTCACAAGCCTCCATTAGTAAAGGGTTCAGCTGCATACAAAATTGTACTTAAATGTGTTTGTATAATAATAACCACAGATATTTTTTTAGGTCAGATTTTCTCATCAGTCGACAGATTTGCCTTACCTACTTATAGCGTCCATAGTTAATAAAGATATAGCATGTGGCTCTGTGATTTTGTCAAGGATTTCCATAGAACATTTAAATGAAAGAAGCTTTACCTCTCTAACCAGGCCTTCGTCAGCGCTCAGAACCAGCTAACGGTGCCATTTTTAGAACAGTGCGAGGTGCGCAATCTCTTCAAGGAGCGCATGACTGAACTGTACGACTATCCAAAGTACAGTTGTCCCTTTAAGAGGGGAAGCAGGTGAGGAAATCTGTGATTGCATTCAACAGAATGTATACATCTTTATTCTAAGTTGATGGGGTTTTTTTTTTTTTTCGTTCTTTCTGGTAGGTATTATCACTTTTACAACACAGGCCTTCAGAACCAGAGTGTGATGTATGTGCAGGAGAGTTTAGACGCTGAGCCTACAGTGTTCCTAGATCCAAACACCTTTTCTGATGACGGGACTGTTGCTCTTCAAGGTATTCGTTGAAAAATTCCATACTTTATTCCATCGGTTTAATAATTTGTGCTGATAAAATAGTTTATATTTATAAAATTAGGCAAAATATAAAAAATTTTAGTGGAAGCATAAAGTACGTGTTTATACTCTCTGTGTTCTCCTTTGATATAATCAAGGCTATGCGTTTTCTGAGGATGGAGATTACCTGGCCTACGGGACGAGCGCCAGTGGGTCCGATTGGGTAGAGATCCACTTTTTGAAGGTCGAGGGGGCTGTGCCTCTGGAGGACCGCCTGGAACACGTCAAATTCAGCTGCATGTCCTGGACTCATGATGGGAAGGGGCTTTTTTACAATTCATACCCTGATCAGGAGGGCAAAAGTGACGGTAAGAGGAAAATCACTTCAGACATTTTTATAGCTCCAATTCACTGGCATTGATATAAATATCTATTATGGATGGTTTAGAGATTAAATCTTACATGAGTTAGAGTAAGAAATGTTTTCATTTTGTTGTTTCACCATATTAATACTGGTTGTATTATATAAAATATTGTGTTGCACTTCACAGGCACTGAGACCTCCACTAATCTGCATCAGAAGCTTTACTATCATATTCTGGGGACTCCGCAGTCTGAGGACGTGCTGTGTGCCGAATTTCCTGACCACCCCAAATGGATGTGTGGGGCTGAAGTACGTCTCGAATTGCTTAAAGCACACCATACGTGTAAATTGATGTTGTAAGTTTGCTGTTAGTGATGGGAGAATAATTGCAGGTATCAGATGATGGGCGCAATGTGTTGCTGTCAATCAAAGAAGGCTGCGATCCTGTCAATAGATTATGGTATTGTGACCTGGAGAAAACTCCTCAAGGCATTACAGGTATGCCTTTTTTATTTATTGTTCATATAGTGTTAGTGGATACAAGAGAAAAAAATTGAAGGTTTTCTGTCAGTAGAAAAGTCAAAAAAGGAATCTTATGTTTTTAATTGTCAACTACCTGTGAGATTTTAACATTTTATATATATATATATATATATATATATATATATATATATATATATATATATATATATATATATATATATATATATATACACACACACACACACATATACACTTTTAATAACGTGTAATAAACTTTGTGTGTTTAGGAATTTTGCCGTGGATAAAGTTAATTGACAACTTTGATGCGGAGTACGAGTACGTAACCAACGAGGGAACGGTGTTTACGTTTAAGACCAATTTAGACGCCCCACGTTACAGACTCATCAACATCGACTTTGCCTTCCCGGATCAGACAAACTGGAAGGAACTTATCCCTCAACATGACAAAGATGTTATTGGTGAGCTTTAGGAACACTGTCATCTCTCGCAAGCCAAACACATATTTGATAAAGTGCAATCTCGAAAGTTTGTCAGCTGTTAACAGATTTTTCCCTTGCAGGATTCCCTTGCATTAAACTACATAAATTTTTCCATTGTCATGATCATGAAAGTGTGGTGAAAAAAGTTCCAGCTTACGGTAATGTTATCATTAGATTAACTAGATGTATTAAAGCCGTTTCTGTGTTTGTTTTTCAATGTCTTCCCCACAGTGTTTGCTACCTGCACATACTCCAGCTATCTGTTCATTTGTTTCCTCCACGATGTAAAGAACGTCTTGAAGATGTACCGACTGAGCTCGGGGGAGGAGTTAAGAACCTTTGCCCTCGACGTTGGCTCCATAGTGGGCTTTACAGGACGCAAGAGAGACTCTGAGATCTTCTACTATTTCACCTCTTTTTTATCACCAGGTTGGTGTTACATTATTAATGAATGCACCATGGTGTAGAAGCCCGTTAGCTAAATATTAGCATATTGAAATGATGCACAAATTCTCAGCTAAGCTTTTTAAAGCTACATTCAGTCAATCATTTTTTATTTCATTTTAAACGACCACGCGGTTATTTAATTTAATACCTATACTGGTAGGGGCTTTACTGCTTTATAATAGTAGATTTGATTTAAAGCTCTTACATTAACATTTGTTAGTAAAATTAGTATTTGGTTTACTTTCAGAATCATGGACAGTGGAAATTGGTTAGCTATCAAGTTAATGCAGCACTTTCAGTTTACCTTAACCATGCCAATATAGTGATGTTCTTATTGTCCAGACTGTTTGCAAAAACAAACATTTATTTTTGTTTTTGTTTGTTTGTTTTAACAAACAGCTTCAAAAAAATATATATGTGTATATATTTAATTTAGAAACCCACATGTTTAATTTTTACACATTGTAGAACAAATTACTTTATTATTTAAATACCCTTTCGTCTTGATTTAGAAAAACATTCAGTATTGCTTTTATCTTCTTTTTTTTTTACCAGCTATCATTTACCATTGTGAACTAACTAAGGAACCGCTGCAACCCCATGTCTTCAGAGAGGTCACTGTCAAAGGCTTCAATCCTGCAGACTACCAGACTACCCAGGTAATTAATATTTAAATATGAATATATAATGTCCAAAACTTTTCTGAATTTAAAATAGGCATTATAACAGGTACCAGGTCCAGCCGGTCAAAACAGTTCAAAGTTCACACAAAATAACAATATGCAGAACTTCCATATGCATTACAAATGTGATGCTTGATGATTGTATGTTTGTTTTGAAACTAAAAAAAGGTTACACACAGAAAAAGTTATTAATGTTTAAGTAAATTTGTGAGTTTAAACTCTAAAGTAAGATTTATCAGTTCTATTTGTCATTTTCCTATGATTAAAAAGAAAAAAATGTTTTTTTCTTTTGGTTTGTTTTTTTCAGGTTTTCCAAATAATTTCTGAACATAATTTCATAGCTCTTATTTTTTCCTCAATTCTCTTTGTTAGATTTTTTATCCCTCCAAAGACGGCACGCAGATACCGATGTTCATCGTACACAAGAAGGGAATCAAACAGGATGGCTCCCATCCAGGTTTTCTGTACGGCTACGGAGGGTTTAATATCTCCATCACGCCAAGTTACAGCATCTCCCGACTCATCTTCGTCAGACACCTGGGAGGCGTTTTGGCCGTCGCCAACATCAGAGGAGGGGGGGAGTACGGGGAGACCTGGCACAAAGGCACGAAGCACAAAGCTTGGCAGTTTATATAGTCAAACATATGTTGGGGGTTGATTTTTAAAATGATTGTAATACATTTGGTTTTCATCTTCAGCTGGCATGCTGGCAAACAAGCAGAACTGCTTCACCGACTTCCAGTGTGCAGCCGAGTATCTCATCAAGGAGGGATACACGTCTCCTTCCAAGCTGACAGTCAATGGAGGTTCCAACGGAGGCTTGCTTGTTGGTCTGTGTCCTCGAAACCGGATGGGCTTAGATTCACAATTACAACCGAGGACTTCTTTTAACTGTGCATTCTCCCCCCTCAGCGGCCTGCGTGAACCAGCGCCCCGAGCTGTTTGGCTGCGCTGTATCTCAGGTGGGCGTCATGGACATGCTGAAGTTCCACAAGTTCACAATCGGCCATGCCTGGACCACAGACTTCGGCTGTTCAGAAGAGAAAGAACAGTATGAGTGGCTCATTAAGTGAGTGTTCTCCGCCTATCCTTCTCCCCACAATCGCTGTCACCTTTCTCCTAATTCAACCAAGTCCTTTCAGTGAAGAGTTCAAGTTTAACTTTTTTGAACTCTCTCAGTAAAAAGGTTTTAACTTTTAATTGATCTGACATAAAAATGAAATATTATAAACTAAACAGAAGACAATCCTCATTAAGAAGAATTATTGCTTAAATTAAATCAAGAATAATAAATGTAAGATTGAAAAAGTATGTTTAGCCTTAATCTTTAATTTATGGTTCTGGTAACTTATTTAACATTTAGATTTTACTTGTAAAAAAACAAAAAAAAACTTTCTGTTTGAGCCAGATCAGCAGTTAAAGGTGCTATTTGAATCCCCAGATACTCCCCTCTGCATAACATCCATATCCCTGAGGGAAATGGCGTCCAGTATCCCGCTGTGCTGTTGCTGACGGGAGACCACGATGACCGTGTGGTTCCCCTCCACTCTCTCAAGTACATCGCCACCCTGCAGCACGTTGTAGGTCGAAGCGCCAAGCAGACAAATCCTTTGTTCATCCTTGTGGACACAAAGTCGGGTCACGGAGCTGGCAAGCCTACCAGCAAAGTCATCCAGGAGGTGGCCGATACCTACGCCTTTATCGCCCGCTGTCTCAGACTGTCCTGGGTCAAATAGCAAGAACCCAAGGTTGAAGCGTGATTAGTTGGCTTGTTTCTTTATTCAAATCCAAAAGACTGTTTCTATCGACTTATTGACATGATCTTTTTAAAAACTTATACAAGATGTATAACAAATCCAAACTGTTTAACCGAGCTCGGTTATTTGTCCTCCTTAATGTAAGCCTGTCAGTGTTTCAAAAGCACAAAGCCCACGGCAGAAACCACTATCTTTAAGATCGTGGGCCATGTTTCTAGTTTACTTTACTGTTTTATGCCTGGGTCATTTCAGGTCAGCCCTCGCAGTCTTGAGGTAAGATGTTTATTTAAGGTTTGCCTTTGTTACTTCCAGGAGCTCCATATCTGATGCATATTATTTAATTCTGTTTTATGCACACAATGGAGCCCAGTGGATGTTACAATTCAGTTATATCACTGTTCTGTTGTATTGTGTGTATGATTGCAGTGCAACTTCACGGTATAGGTAATTTCTGTGTGGATATTTGCAAATGTATTATTTGCCGTTGTGTTTGAGCGTGTGCGCATGTGAAAAGGTCAGTTACCAACTTATTTCTACCTCTTGGCCTGTGCTGATTGTTTACCCTGTTAAAGGGAACAAAATACAAAACAAGAACCACAATAAACCTTTTAAACATTGATTCATATTGTTTTATTCTGTAGAAATGCATACAGATTAATCTTGATAAATTAGAACCGATAATCACACTAACTGATTTATTTCAAGCATTTTTGTCTGAGAATTTTGCTACTTATAGCTTACAGATAATAAAAGCCCCTAAATGGAACATAATTTGCTCTACAAAATGATTTTAACAGAAAGGTTATTCCCCTATATACATGAGAACTCCGCCAGCTGGCTGGCATTGACACCTCTCAGCATAAATCCCATGTAAAATAAAAGAATGTTAAGTGGAAGGAGAAAGTGCTCAGGAAGCTTTGAGAGTGTTTTAAAGCAAAACCAATACACAAATGTCCATGGTTTGGCAAACTTTTACCTGTTGCTTGAGTTTTGAGAAGTGTTTCAAGCAAAACCAAACATGTATTCAGGAAATGGACACCCAGCGGTTGTGTTTCACTTCTGACTCTTGAGACAATTTTTGGCTTGCTCTTAAAAGTATTTTAGTCAACAGGTTCGTGGTCCTTAGAACTGGAGTAGTTTATCCACCTGTTGTTCTTGTGAGCGTGTAGTCCTCCAGCAAGGGGCGCCAGTCATCCTTCAACTAGCCCAACAGTTGTAGGAGGAGCAGAAAATGAGGGTGGTCCCCCATTGGGATTACTGCTCATACATGCTTAATGTTTACAGAAACACCTTTGTCCTAATTTAATATGAAACCATAATTTTAGAGTTGTTTATGCACACAGGTGTGAAAGGAGGAGGCTTGTTTTACAATAACTTAAAGGCAGATTTGAAGTTTTTAAACATTAACAGAATTATTACTTTTATTTCCAAATAGACAGATAGGGATTTACAACATACCAATAAAAAGAAATTGAATGGCAGTTTGTAATGTTACTACCTATACAATTTTTTATATATATATATATATATATATATATATATATATATATATATATATATAATTCCACATAGATGTTTTTTACACTGTCAATGTTGTTAGAATTTTGATTTTTAGTTATTCTTACCATGCTGGTCCCTGCTTACCACCCCCGGCTGCGACGCTCCAGACCCACACAGAGGACCATCACTGTGTGGCCCAGTGACGCCGACGCCGTGCTGCAGGACTGCTTCGGCTGCACAGACTGGCAGGTCTTCTGGGAAGCTGCTGAGTACGAGGGGGAGCTGGACCTGGAAGACTACACAACTGCTGTTCTGGGGTACATCAGCAAGTGTGTGGAGGATGTCACCACCACCAAGACTGTGACTTGCTATCCGAACCAGAAACCCTGGCTGAATGCAGAGGCACGTTCTCTGCTGAAAGCCAGGGATGCTGCGTTTTGGTCTGGTGACTCACAAGCGCTCAGGAGGGCAAGAAGAAAGCTGACTGCAGGAGTTAAGAGGGCAAAAGCTGCATATGCTCAGAAAATCCAGGGACACTTTTCCTCCCAGGATCCACAGAGCATGTGGAAGGGCATCAAGTGCATTACCTGCCTGAGGCTCTCAACCAATTCTACGCCCGGTTTGAGAACCCTGACACCCCCCCGAGCACCAGAATCACGACTTCACCAGGAGAAGAGCCCATCAGTGTGACTCGAGCAGAAGTAAGGAGAACGGTGAGGAGGATCAATCCCCGGAAAGCTGCAGCCCCAGACAACATCCCCGGACGGGTGCTGAGAGAGTGCGCAGACCAGCTCTCAGACGTGCTGGCGGACATCTTCAACGCCTCGCTCATCCAGGCAGCTGTCCCCACCTGCATGAAGACCGCCACCATCATCCCGGTCCCCAAGAGCTCCGCAGTGACAGGTCTGAATGACTATCGGCCAGTAGCCTTCACACCGATAGTCACAAAGTGCCTCGAGAGACTGGTTCAGACTCACATCAAAGCCAACATCAGCGTCACTGTTGATCCACACCAGTATGCATACAGGAAAAATCGATCCACAGAGGACGCCCTTTCCTCCGTGGTCCACACTGCCCTCACCCACCTGGAGCAGAAGGATTCTTACGTCCGTATGCTGTTTGTGGACTTCACATCTGCCTTCAACACCATGATTCCTCAGACTCTGATTAATAAACTCTCCTCACTTGGACTGAGCTCCTCCATCTGCAACTGGGTCCTGGACTTCCTGACCAACAGGCCGCAGTCTGCGAGGATTCACAACATCTCCTCCCCCACCATCACCCTCAGCACTGGCTCCCCGCAGGGCTGTGTGCTGAGCCCCCTCCTGTTCACATTGCTTACATATGACTGCTCGCCTATCCATCCAGGCTGTCATATTGTGAAGTTTGCAGACGACACAGCAGTGGTAGGATGCATCACAAACCGTGGTGAGTCCAGCTACAGGCAGGAGGTGGAACACAACTGGAGGGTTGGTGTAGAGAGAACAACCTCTGCATTAATGTAAAGAAGACCAAGGAGATGATTGTGGACTTCAGAAGGGAAAAGCATGCCCACCTCCCCCTGCACATGGGAGGATCTGCGGTGGAAGTGGTCAACAGCTATAGGCATTGGGTGTACACCTAAGTAACAACCTCACCTGGAGCAACAACACTTCCATTCTGGTCAGGAAGGCGCACCAGCGGCTCTACTTCCTCAGCAGGTAGAGAAGAGCTGGACTCGGGAGCTCAGGTCTCACCTCCTTCTACAGATGTGTGGTGGAGAGCGTCTTGTGCTCCAGCATCAACATGTGGCATGGAAGCTGCTCTGCTGCAAACAGGAAAGCTCTGCAGAGAGGGGTGAAGGCTGCACAGAGAACTGTTGGAGTCAGCCTCCCCAGCACCACAGACATTTACACCTCCAGATGACGGGCCACCTGCATCAGGAAGGACCCCACACACCCAGCATACTCACTTTTTGTCCCGCTCCCCTCAGGCAGGGTGCTGGGGAGCATCAAGTGTAAAACCACCAGACTGAGAAACAGCTTCATTCCTAAGGCTGTGAGACTCTCAAACACACGCAAGGACAATTACAAATGAAAAACACTTTTGCATTTACCCGGCACTGTTCACTTTAAATATCACACTTTAAAATGTCACTTTAAATTGTCAATTAATATGTCACTTGGACTCCGAATTTTCATTGCTGCTATGTCCGAAGTCCCATATCGTAGATTCTGTGTCGATATTGTAGATTCTGTGTAGTTAAATCCTATTTCTCGTATAGTTCTTTATATTTTATTATACTATTTGCACTCCGAATTTTCATTGCTGCTAGGTCCGAAGTCCCATATTGTACATTCTGTGTTCGATCCTATTCTCGCAGAGGTTTTATACGTTATTATAGTATTTAAAATTGCCATCAGGGTGTAAACTGGACCTGGGGATTAGAATTTCGTCCCACCTCATGTACCACATGGGATGTGATGACAAATAAAATTTCTTGATTCCTTGATTCTTATTTAACATGTAATATTTTCGAATCAGACATTTTAGCCAGTAAGAGAAGCAGATAAGAAAACGTTGTTTGGCCTAAAAGCTATGAAAAAATATATGTTTTGGAGAAAATTCTTCATATTGATGGTTTTTCTCCTCTATAATCCTAATGATTTCTCTGTAGTACCAAGGTTGTTTGACAATTGTTGGCAATTGGGTATACAGATGCAAGTATCCATGAGATATCTAAATTGCATGCATGAATTAATTATTTTGTTTAATAATTAATTAAAATAAGGTTTTAAAAAATCAGAAATGTCTTTTTATACCATTTCATACCTAAACTGAGTATTTAAATATTAATTGACATGCAATATTTTGACTTCTGCAGAATTTTCAAAGCCAGTCATGAGTCAAAGCTGGAAATGTATCTTAGCAATGTTTGTTTATTTATTTATTTTAAATAAAATATAAATACATACAGATAATTGAAAAGAAAGAACATAAGCAGAGATTTTTTTTTTTTAAAAAGGTATTGGTAATCCCAGAGGAAGATGATGTTATTATTATTATTATTACAGTAGCCAAGTATAAATGTTCTTCTGAAAGATAGAACAATACAAAACATAACTCAACAATAATAAAGAGTGACAATATGTTCAAGTAGGATATATGTAAAGAACCCATGATTGGTAAATAAAACTGGGTGTATCCTGGTTGTAAGATCAGCAATATTGTGCAAAACAATCCTTATTATGGTTTTGGTCAAATTCAATAAATGAACTCACGTATATTCACCTAAAACCCACCCTTAAACCTCAAGTCAATGGAAGTAACTTCCATGGCTAATGCTGAACTACATCTTTCTGTAACTATACAGCATTTTTGCATATATCAAAAATTTTAATAGTTTGACAAACTAAAGGCTTTAAACAATTAAACTGTATTTAAGTGCAATATCACAAGGCTTCTCCAATAATAGGACAAAGTAGCTACAAAGTAGACAAAGTAGGGTTATTTAAAGTCACAAGGTGGCACCCGAACAACTTACGAGAAGGTAACCTCTTCTCCAAATTGAAAATCTGTTTTGTTAACTTCTAAAAATATAAGTTAGGGGGTGCAGAAGTACCCCATATTGCAATGAAGAAGACACTAGCGCCACCTAGAGGATGCAATGAAAAGTCTAGTTGTTCATTGTTGAAGTAGGTTTAAGAGTTGGCAACGGGGCTCTCTGCCTAGGGCGTCGTTACATCTAGGAGCTACAAAAGTGCTCAAAAAAAGTTTTGTAGAAAAAAAAAAGGCAAACAAGGTTTCTAACTGCTTCTTTGCACATTGAAGCAGCTGGGGGTGAGCTCCATTGTGGGGTTGGCTGAAGTGTCAGCGCTTTGACCATCTATGGTCCAAAATATGCTATAATCATTTTATAGTGGATTATTTTGCATCATTTGTATTAGTTCATTTTTAAATTGAGACAAACAACTTTCATAATGCAGACAAGAATATGGATTAACAGACCTAACACAGGTAATCGATTCCTAAATTACTGTTCTGATTAGTGAAGCCCATGATCTTTAATAAAAACAAAAATCTTTCATACAAATAGGTTAGGTTTAGCCATGCAACCACTCATCATAAAGAAATGTTTTATCCTACATATATCGGAAATAAATATTCATTGAATCTGATTTAAAACATATTAAATTCAGAAATATGGATGTCCTGCTTTCCCACTTGTGTGTATCACAACAATGCTTTTTGTTCAGTTTTGTGGAGTATTATTGTTAGATGTAGTTTTAGGAGGAGGATCTTTTTTAAAGGGAGAATGCATGATAATCATGATAGTCAGTCCCTAGTCAATACTTTTGTCTATAATATCAATCTGCATTGGCAGGTTGATGATAAAGAAATAAAGGAAAACATTACAATAATAAATTACATGTTTGTTAAATGACAAAACACAAAACATACCGAAAATAAAGCAAACACATATGATCACAATGTGATGGTAAATAATCTGCTGTATGTATAATAAGACTTGTTTGGTTACGAGACACTGTTTTATTGATTACGAGATCTGTTTGCAGAATCAAACGCTCCCGTGTTTTATTTGTACAGTATTCCAAGCTTTTCGATAGACCGCTGACAACTCCAAGACAGCCGGAGACTGTGCAGCAGAGGAACAGAGTTACTGTAGTGCTCCTCCTCCAATTCTAGAGATCTAACATTCTGCAGCTTTTAGTTGCATCCCTTCTTCAACACACCTAAGTCTAATTATCGGTCTGAGGACAGAAGATCTCAAGGACAGGACTTGAGCATCCCACCTCTTCTGGGATTTGGGGTCTTCCTCTGGGACGCACTATATTGAGATATGTCAACAAATGCCTAAGAAGCATGCTGAGTTCAAATATGAACCAACTGGGATAACTTTGGACTTTAACAGGTTGTATCGCCTTGTAGCTGTGGTTCTATCTATCTATCTATCTATCTATCTATCTATCTATCTATCTATCTATCTATCTGTCTGTCTATCTATCTATCTATCTATCTGTCTGTCTGTCTGTCTGTCTGTCTGTCTGTCTGTCTATCTATCTATCTATCTATCTATCTATCTATCTATCTATCTATCTATCTATCTATCTATCTATCTATCTATCTATCTATCTATCTATCTATCTATCTATCTATCTATCTATCTATCTATCTATCTATCTATCTATCAGGCTTCAGTTAATCAACAGGTGGCGCTATTGACACCACAGTCGGTTCCGCTTCATTTCCCAGATCAAACCCTAATCACTGATCTGTAACCAGCTTCACTGCTTGGATATGCCCTTAAGTGGAGGGAATAGCGGATGATAGATCCATAGGTAAACATTCGGGCTTGACATATAAAACGTGCAATAAACGTATTAATGCATTTGCATTGCTTACAGGGTTTATCCGTTTTGAGTTGTTTTATGACAACTGTTTGCTTCAGCTTTGACCAGACAGCCCCCTTCGAGTGGTCGAATGCTGATTGTGGACAAGCTGAGTGGGGGATGTGAAGTATGGATCATTATCAACAAGGGGAAAAAAAGGGGTGGGGGAGAATGGGACCATGTTGGGGGAGGCCACACATTCCACATGGTTTAAAGGGTATAGATGATGCCACACAGGTTTTTTTTTTTTTCCCTTTATTGGAAATCGTGAATAAGGACACTTTCCTTCTGAGTTACTGGATGATGTTGCTCTTTGTGACTGAGAAGCAACTGCGCCATTGCTTACTGGGCATGCATGGAGCAGCCCTCCAAGTTTGGGGTTTGAATTGAGAATGTGGAGTATCTTGGGGCTGATTTTCTTAGAACCGAGCCACAAACCTCCCCGCGACCTTTTGGGTCCAGTGTGACACGTCTCCAACAAATCTGCCCAAGCCGGCCGCGCAGCCCCATCTTGTGTTACAGGGACTGACCATAAAATATTCATCCATGGAAAACCTCTTTGATTTCACCGGGTCGTTTGCGCACAGCGTGCCGCGCAGGTTACTGGCAGCCTGAGCATGGGATCCAAGCTGAAGCATCCGAACTAGAGAAGTCCGGACGGATCACAGATCTCATTCATCCGCAGGGTGGGAGAAGAAGAAGGAAGAACAAAAAAAAACAAAAAACAGCATGTCTACTTCCTCGATCGCCTCTTCTACAGGTGAGTGTCCAGCATTCAACTTTATATCGGTATCATTTTATTTCTTTTGCACAACTAAAAAAACACCAAATGCATGTGAGGCAGAGCTCACTGACCTGATCTGACCCCCCACCCCCCTTGTTTAGAGATAGTCTTCTGTTTTCAGTGAAACCCAAAGAAGCGCGCACATGCTTGAGCCCAATTAGATGTAAAAGATAGCTTTGAACACAGGCGATCATAATTTAAGAGTCCCAAAACGACTGAGAGAGTTATCAAAATGAATGAAGAAAAATGAAGAAAATCAAAGCAGGATTTTGTTGGGAAAACTGCAACAGATCAATGAATGGGATCTGGATCTGGAACACTGAAAGAAAAGAAGGGAAAATAAAGTCTATCAGGAGACTACAGTCCTCTACTTTTGCCATTATGATTAATTATAATAAATTAAACGTTGAATCGGAATTACTCCACTAGGTGTTTGGCGGTCGTGCGCATTTTAAATGAATACCCACATTTGCCCATCTCTCCGTTTGTACCCGCCTCCCCGTGACGTCACCGATATTTCATTCACACAGTTGCTTTTTTTTTTTTTTCCTCCTTTACTTTTATCAAAGAAAAACATAGAATAAAAAAAAATGTCTCCAAACACTTTTGAATCACACATAAAACATCTATTTTGTTGCGTTCAGAGGTTTCAAAACGTTCCCATTCGTTTAGGTAATGTTAGATCAAATCTGTCTTGAGTCCATAGAAATGCGTTTGTTGTATTTACTTGGATCAAAACGCATCGGATTGAAATTTCAATCTTAGCAATTTCATAGCACTCACATGGATCCAAACATGCGTTGGTGTTTTTTTTATTATAAGCTTTTTATAATGATGAATTAAACCTGTAAGGAAGAGGGGGAAAAAAAAGTTCATCTCTGTCCTCGTTGGTTTTATGATCTTGATGTAATTGTTTTTCGTTGAAGCTAAATGAGATTGAACGAAATTCACCAGCTGGATCAAAGCGAATTGTTTATTTTGAACGCAAAAATATTAATACTTTTGCTTATAAAATTCACCACATATTCCAGGCAATGAAAATCAACGCGAGATTTGACGTAGAAAAAGAATAATTAATGAATCAACTTTATATCGATTGGAAATAGCGTCACATATTGATCATATTTATATATTAAATTAAATCAGCCTTTAGGAGCATTTATGACCTGTCTGGTCCCCACTGTTTAGTTAAAGATTGGTAGCTAGAATGCATGAAGTAAACCACAAAAAACAACCCCCACCTACATAAAAAAGGGGGGGCACAGGGCTCCATGAACCCTTTGAACTCCACTGACAGGAGCGGGGTAAAGGCAAATTTCCTCTGGGATCCTACAGGGTGCAAGAGTGGGGGTTGGGTGGGGTTGGCTCAAGTGATGGAGTGCAAAGTCTGCTCAGAAGGTTGGTGTTCAAACAACTCAGGAATATGGCTTTGTTTATCAGGTGCTCACAAATGGAAAGCCCCCCCCCCAAAAAAAAAAATTTAATAAGTAAATAAAATGACGTCATAAAACATCAAGACATCTTCATGTTTTTTTTTCCTTCATGTATCCATGTAACTTTCTGTTAATCTAATCAAAGGCTTTTGAGGTTATCATCTTTGGTTTACCATAAATTCTGATTTTCTGTTGGTGTGACCATCTTGTCTCCCCTCAATTCAAAGCAGATCACATTAAAATATATAAATATGATTTATGGTGATTGATGGTTGTTACCAGGTGAATCACCCTTATTTGCAAATATAGCAAGGTAAATTTGGGCTTAATCTATCCACGTTTGTCTGAGTCTCACCAAATATTTAATGCATCATTTTGAAATTATTTTAACACCAGATTTATCATTAAATTCTGCTACTAACTATTGATGAAGTTTGTTTGCCTGCAATACATTGCAAATAGTTTTTTTTAACTCTCTCAGAGAAATTAGTATTAAAATCAAGGTGAAACCAACATGGATTCAGAATTGTACAACAATAACAAGTTTTAGTTTTAAAATATAACAAGAGTTTACATATTGAACAATATTTGTTTTTACACTTCTATTGGACAACCTTCATTATAAATTATTATTAATTATTATGCACTTTAAAATATGGTATTTTAGTTCAGATTACGGTTTACATTGTGTTAAACAGATTGTAAAATGTGCGTTCGTTGAACTGAACTGCTTTCTCTTCGATAGCACATTCTACATTGCTTTAAAATATAGATCTGTTATTGTAGTTGGGCACAGTTATTTAGTATAATTTATAGTACTATTAAATAATCCTTTCATTTTTGTAGCTTTTGTATTTAAAAGGAGCCAAATTTGACTGAAATGTATCCTGTTTCCAATAATGGAAACAATAGTTTGTTAAATAACTCTAGAATAGTTTACAACTGTCTGCAGTTAAGCAACATTAATTTTCCTTTTTTCTAGTTAGAAAAGCCTTAACGAATACGTTTGTGTTTTATTTGAACACAAAATATAAAAGAATATAAATAAAACAGCAGAAAAAAAATATTTTGGGATGTTTAAATAGCAGAAGGAGGCTTAAGGCTTTTGATTTCTTATGCTTTCTTTACACCGTTTTCCTTCAACGTCATGAGAAGCTTTCACGGTTTTTTTTTTGTTGTTTTTTTGACACAGAGGAAAATCATTTATGGCTTAATAAAAATTCTGACAGACATGACAAGTACCTAATGTAAAAAGTCAAATAAAAAGCTGTTTGAGATATAGCTGTTCTTGTAACTCAGTTCGAAAAATGTAGGTCGTTGCTTTGTTTTAAGATGTTAATAAATAACCAATCCGTTTGTTTTGTTTTTAATAATTTATGTCAAAAATAATTTATGTCTAAAAAGATGTAGTAATTGCTGTCAAAAAAGTTTTTTCCTCGTTTTTTTAAATTATGTTTGTACCAAATCTTGGGTTGTTTTATTTAAACGCAGTGAAATAAAATAAATAAATAAAAAAATAAAATAAAAAAATAAAGTTCTGTATAAATAAATAAAAATAAAAAAACAAACAAACAAAACCTTTAAACAAACGGTGCAAACAAAACTCTTTGACTTTCTGATTATTATATTATAAAGAGTTCTGAGTCAGAATACGAATTAAATCTTTTTGGGATTGGATTCATACACACAAAAATTAAGGTATACCCAAATATACAACCCAAAAAACAAATCTAAAACAAAAATCAGGCTCAAGTTTGGGGACAATATAAAAATTTCCCAGATTGATAAAATTTGAAAAAGACGAGCAATATTGGAAAAAGGCTTGTTAATGTATCACCTAGATATTTGTAATGAATCGTTCTTGTATTTTTTTTTCCACATGAAGGACTTCACTGAAATTATTATTATTATTATTTTTACCTTCTCTTAAAACTAAAACGAGAACATGCAAGCCAACCATGCATAAGTGCTGGTTTTCCTTCACACGCCAGTAAACAGCTCAGAGGTGATCTCCCCTGACTTGTCCTGATCAGAATGAGTGAGGGCGGGGGTTAACATCTGACATTGGTATCCAGCCCTGTGACCTCAGCCGTAATTCTTTGGTGACTGCAGAGGCCTCCACCACTAGCATCTTCAAACACAGGGCCTTTCCTTGGGGAGGGGGCTAGAGGGAGTGGGTCTGAACTGGGCTGGGCTGGGC
>JAVLVB010000407.1:6098526-6114885 GCA_032876305.1 Orestias chungarensis | reverse complement strand
ATATATATATATATATATATATATATATATATATATATATATATATATATATATATATATATATATATATATATATATATATATATATATATATATATATATATATATATAAAATGTGACAAGCTTTGAATCATCGAGACAGAAGTATTTGTCGCATCAAGGTTGCCTACTGGGTATTAATGAATAAATAGGTAAGCATAGATAATAAATACATTTTTATTTAATTTGGTTTGTTGCATTTGTTTTAAAAAATATTAATTGGTCAAAATGGGAAATAATTTGAGAATAATTTTAAGAAAATCAACATTCAACTTCCAGTAAAATACTGCAATCACTAAAAGGACTAAAATAAATGGCTTATAATTTTTTTCATAACTAAAATCATATTATTTTTCATGTTAACAGTTACTTGGTATCCTTCAATCTCAGTCAAAAACCTGCTTAAGTCATGTTTGACAAACGCGCTTTTTTAGCAAAAACAAAATCCACCTTGTCTGATTCATTATTTTATGTTTGCAAATGATCCCAGGATAAACATCACAGAAACTGAGACTCTTGTTGCTAGTTTTGCATGTTCAAAGCAGATGTAGCCCTTTTTTTCTCTGGCTAAAATGCATTGTTTGATAAAGTGTAGTTAGCAGCGTCTGTGTGTTTTATCATCCGTCACCTCGGTAAGGTTCATTTCCCCTCTTGTTCTGATAATAGCACCGGGATGATGTAGTGCTTCCTGGCCAAGATCAAATATTTGACCGGTCATAATCAGGGGGTGTTGAATGTTGTTAATTTGAGGCAGGGGAGAACTGAATGCTTTTAAGCGTTTGGTGGGGGTTGGGACGGGGTCAGAGGGCAGGGGTCAGGGCCACTAATGACAACGTGTCGAGGAGGCCTCTGCATCATGAGAGCACCTCTGTTGGTGGTTTTCACTGCTGCTTTCATGTGTCCCTGTATCCCCCCCATTTTGTTTCCTGCCTTAGTTTTTATACATTATAAGGAGATGGTCTTGCCCAGCTTTGTCCGCTTAAAATTTCCTGCACATAAAAAAAACACCTAATAGCCTCACAATGCATGTTGATCAACACTTCCCTTACCTCCCACCTTTTTACACAATCCCTATCCTCTATATTTAAAGAGCAGCACCTCAAGAGCCGTCCCTGACTCAAAGCATCCAGAAATTAGCCATTGCAAAGTGGCAGTCGCCTTGGAGAGATGCTTGTTGGAGCATGGTGGGTCTTCTTTCCCTCCCACACTCTCGATTTCCACATCCCCTCGCGTTACAGCTTCCTGTATTGATTGCTGGGCCTGGCGATGACGAGGGGCGACTGATGAAAAGGAGTGCTATTTCTATCCAGGAAGTCAGAGTATATATATTGATCACAGGCATCACATACACCGAACATAGAAAAATGTTCATTCAGAGTAAGCACATTCTTCCTTATTGATGACGGCAGAAATGTATCCGTTGCATGAAATGTAAAAAAGAAAATGTGCAAATAATTTTTTACGCTTAAATTGAGGTAATTTAAAAACTTGCGGTTAATTTGTTCCCTACCCTTTGCTAGGAGCATCAGTTAAAATACCTTTTGTCCTAATAGATGGGAATCTGCAGAAGTGTTCGATGAGCGACCTTAAGGAAGTTAGTTGGGAATATCCCAGAAATATATACATCATGGAATAGTTGACTCCACTACAGCTTTTCTATACCACAATTTCAAGTATTTTATATTAAAATGCATTAATAATTAAAGACGCACTTATCAGAATTGTGTGGCCAATTGTTTTAAGTAGATGTCTTTCTATGCCTGAACTGAGATTTTTGAAAGGCTTCCAGCCATTCTAAATCCACCTAAATCTGCTACTCTTCTGCATTCTTCCCAATAAACCCTTTTTTGTTTGCTAATGATGTAAAAATGGCAGTTTTATTTCTGAAAAGAAGGAATAAGCTCACATTTTCATGACCAGTCAGGAGTGATCAGGTTTTACAATTGTTATGATTGTTATGACTATCAAATATATCTAAAGGTGATATTTTGGAGTTTGTTAATTAATGCGACTGCTGCCGCATTTCATGAACATTTTTACGCTAGAGGGAACTTCTGTCCTTTTTTAATGCATTAAAGGTAAATATATAAATGGTGGTCTTGTCCCATGTATTGAACTGATGAAGTAGGAGGGGATTTTAGATGACTAACTCCAGGATTTGTGCTATACACCAGTGATCTTTCTAATCAGATCTGGCTATTTAACAAATGCCAGTCTTAAAATGTAGGCACTTAACAGTAGTTTCTCTTCCGTTGGAACTGAACATTATGTGGTGGAGGTATTTCCGTTACCCCACTACCACCCTTGCAGATTTTTCCTTGTAAGCCACTCCCACATTCTAACGTTCTGTCTTTTTTATATTCTTTGCATTTTCTCTCTCCCTGGCTTTGGTCATGCCCTCTGCTGACCTCTTTGCGCAAACTGATACGGGTCAGGACACCCGTCAGGTCAAGCGAGAGGAGGGGACTCGGATTCCTCTACTTTATCTTTCTCTTTTTGTGCGCAGTCTAATGTATGCAAGCTCTGCATTAGAGGCTGACATAGCCTAAGTGTTCAGCGCATACACTGTTGTAACTGCATGTTGCAGCGCTCATGTGAGATCCCACTATGATGCTACTTCCTATGTCATGATTTGTGTGTGTTTGTGTGTGTGTGTGTTTTCCTGCATTACTGCAGAACAAAGGGGGTTGTGTGGTTTCTTCATTGGTATCTTCTGGGAATTTTAGAGTATGGAAAGGAGGGCTTGGCTTGGGTGGCATGGGGGTGTTGGTTCAGACTAGGAGGTGCACCACACAACTTTGAACCGAGAGAAAGATACTTCTTGGTGAACAAATGGTGGAGAGGAAGAGGAAATACTCCTGTTCCATGGTCTGGCGACCGGCGATGGTTGTTCACCAGGATTCACAGTGTTTTGTGGGGGATGGGCACACGTATTTGCTCGCTGTCTATAGATTTCCTCTAAAAGAAACCCTTTCAGTCATTTGCTTTTATTAAATCTATCACATTTTTATTCCGGGTAGCCATAAGAAAAAGGACTTTTCTCTTAATATTAAAAAAGGGGGAAAAAACTAAGTATGTATATATTTATAATATAATGTGTTGTTTTTAAACAATTATTTGTATTTTTAATTAGTTCATAATAGAGGAATTAAATGTTAGATTTTTCATTTAGAAATAAAAATTCGTTGATATTATTATTATCATCATCAAAATTCACACTTTGATCAGTCTCAGTTGATGAAGGCTAATCACTGTTGTTTGTGACTCGCTGTTCGAGCCCGTCTGTTTTATTCCAGACGATCGGCAAATGGTACATCTCTTGCACGAATGCAAGAGATGTACCATTTGCCGACCGTCCTATTTTACATAAGTAACATAAGCTAGCTTAAAAAGAAAGTTTTGATAACTTGTGTCAAATTAAATTAAAAAAGTTGCTCAAATTACTTTCATTCTTTTTGTACACTTCACTGAAATCACAGCTTGAAATAAATTCACAATATAATTTAGCCTATTGTTGGTATAGTGCTTATGTGATCTTGCTGCTTATAAATTAGGTTTTATAAACAAATGTTCGAATAAAACCATTCACATGCATTTATACATATATTTGAATTGCCTGTTAAACTTAAAACTGAGCCTCTGTAATGGATTTTATATCAAATTTTTGTTTTACTCGTTAAAGAAAAAGTTTTACGTCCTTCTCGAAAAACAATGGAAAAAAACATTGTTTATTGCAACATCTGAATTTCTTAAAGGCCTGTCAAATAAACATAATCTTTTACATCATCCACAGATTCTCTATTACAGTGCTGTTAGACCTCCAGAATATGATTACTTGCAGTTAGAAAAAAACAAAACAATTCTGCTTCTAAAAATCAAAAGATTAGTTTAACTTAAATCTGCCAGAGATGTATATAATATTGGATTAACTGTATAAAGTAACATAGTTGTATGCAAATAAAATTATTAAAATAGCTTTGTGGATTAACCCAGCGCACTTTGATTTACAGCTAAGAACTAATGAAAGAATCACTTCTTTTATACTTTATATCAAGTAATATAGGTGTACGATTCAATACAGCCAATTGATTAAAAGCAAACTAGAATATGAATGAAGAATGTTATACAATATGCATACTTTAATGTGGAGCGACATCCAAAAAGTGTCAACAAAAGCCTCTAAGGTTGTTGTAGTTGTTCTTAGCATTTTGTTTGATTTTGTAAAAAGACAAATCTTTTACACACCCTGACGTTTGAACTTCGGAAGAAGCCTCCAACTGGCCAAAACACTAAATAGTTGGAACAAAACTTCAGAATGCGCACGAGTATTTAATTTCCCCTTTGGCTCCCGAACTACACACAGCTTTCTGTCATTGGTTTGATCATACTAACACCTTTACTCTCATGTCTTTGTTTGTTCTACACATTGACATTTTTTCGCCTCCTGTATGTGTTCATTTGTGAATACGAGACTCTAATAGATCACCTTTAGCTTCCTGTATCTGCAGTAGACCTGGAAGGAAAAAATAAAAAATAAATAGCTGCTGAGCGCATTTTCTCTACCGCCTCTATAGTCTCACATTTGATTTGTTCAGAACTTTATATTATTCATCTCCTTTTATCTTTGTCTCTCCTACACATCTGTCTCAAGCCCTTGCTTGTACAGATAGGCTGCATATGTTATTTATAGCCCTTGATGTATAGCGGGTCGTAGGCTCACTGTAGCAAGCCACGCGCTCGTGTAGGTGTGCGTG
Organism: Orestias chungarensis; assembly: GCA_032876305.1. NCBI lineage: Eukaryota > Metazoa > Chordata > Actinopteri > Cyprinodontiformes > Cyprinodontidae > Orestias > Orestias chungarensis. The sequence continues at coordinate 6,110,092 of JAVLVB010000407.1, read as the reverse complement.
TTGTTCCTACCCTGGCATCTGCAGCGCTTGCCTCGATTTGTGAAGGTCACGGATACAGTACCTATCAGCAGCCGCTTCTGTCGCAATCGACGAGACATTAATCATCGTCCGCTGGTTGTGCAGTAACTAAATCCATAACCGAGATCATGTAGATGAGATGGATGGTGAATGCGTTGAAGGGAAAAAGATGGTACTGCAGTACGACTTTTGCGTTTTGAGGCTGCAGGAGGAATAGGAAGTGGCGCCTCTGTGAAAGTAGATGAGGAAAGTACACCAAGGATGCTCCACACACGAGTCCTGTGGGTCATGTTATGTTGATTTAGCATGCTTTATAGACAAAAAAAACCAAAACGGTCTATATCTCACCACAATTTATGTTGTGCTGCTGGATGTTTAGGTTTTTTTGTACTGTGACTTATCCCACAGTTATTTTATGTTTATAGGTGTTTATATTCTGTGAAAAGTTACTTTGGTTTGGAAAGTGTTGATTGGGGAGGTGTTGGTTCACAGTTTTAAGAAATATGGTGATTACTCAACATATATGTGCTAAATTTGCCCCCTATGGGTGTTGAGATCTTAGAGCACGAACAAAACACACTAGATGGAACAGGAAGCCAAAGCAAGCGTGTTTTTTTTATATAGGAAAGATAAATATGTTGTTTTGAACTTATGTAACTTTTGACACATTTCAAGGATGAAGCGAAAAAAAAGCAAAGCTAAGAAATAAAAAAATCTATGTTCCCTACACTTGGATTTAAAGTGTTTTTATTTTTTTATTTTTAGCAATCCTATTAATGGTTCAAGATTACTAAAGTGACTCAGCTGTACATCTATAATTGATTTTCTTTAGACCCAGTAAAATATAACATGCCTCTATAAATTGAAATCAAAATAAGTTTTGTTTTATTACCTTTATAATGTGATGGTTTCTGCTCATAACTAGACATGCACCGGTCTGGGTTTCTCTGGTCAATGCAGCTTTTTTATGTTTATGTTTAAGATCTGATCTTCCAAATCTGACTTTTCCTTTTGAAGAAGTGTTGCACATACAAAGAAAAATAAATGCACCGAAGGTTTATTGCCGCAGTGGTCCAGTAAAATTGATCCAAAGAAAAAATGTGAGAATTGAATATTCAATATTTTGCATGAATCACCCACTGCAATATTTTCTTTATTTTCTTTAACTCAAACAAACACAATAAAGGCAATGTGGAACTGAAAAGAAGCTTGTTTTTTTAAAAAAGCTCTATTTTATTTCGACAGATCACGTTTTATAATATATGAAGAGGAAATTAAGGGTTTGTTATTAGAATTGAGTTGAGAATAAAAATATACAAATTCAAAGTTAATTCCACTTTATCCAACCATGTTTCTATATACCTTGATGGTTATTAAATGTGATGGTAAGCACATAAAATAATCTGTTGTGTGTTTTTTTTTTTTTATTGGAAATGGTTACACCTCGATGTTTTGATATTCTATTTAGTAAAAAAATAAAAACATCATGTTGTGGATAATAGTTCGATAGATTTTGTACGTTTTAGTCAATCAGAAAAGGGAGGCTAAATTCAACAAATGCGTTTGATTGCCATTAAAACTAATCAAATCCTCATGTTATATTCATGCTGTTCTTATTCTGAAACCGGTGGCGGTTCTTTTTTTATGTCGAGGCACATAAAAATCACCATTCAGAGGCGCTCAAGAAAAAAAATGGCCGCCTCTAATGTCTGGCTGATTGACTTGCACACTTCTGCTTGCACCGCATTATGGATCCACGAGTACGTTGCCAAACCCCGTCTGTTTCATTGCAGCCAACACCACTTTTCACTTTTAAATTGTAAGCTGTCTATTTATTTCTGCCTCTCCCGACAGAGCAAACTGGTGATGGAGGGTTTTCGCAGCTTGAAGGAGGGTGAGCAGGTGGAGTTCATCTATAAAAAGTCCTCTAAGGGGCTGGAGTCCCTGCGGGTGACCGGACCTGGCGGAGGACCTTGTGCAGGCAGTGAGAGGAGACCTAAAGGGAAGGTCCCCCTCCAGAAACGCAAACCAAAGGGAGATCGGTAACCATCAAAAATTTAATTACTCCACATACAATGATCTTAATGAAATGTAACAGAATAGAAGCACAATTAACAAAACCTAGATGTGTGTGTAAGACGGCCTTTGTAGTAAAATAGGAGTTCGTAAATGGACATTTTATAGTATCCAGCCTTTTGAGTGGGCTGAGATTATAGATTAACTCTATTCAACCTGCCAATGTACATGCCTGTTGCCATGGTTATATGAAAATGAATAGGGCTCCTTGTCTGCCATAGGCGCCGTTTTAAATCAATTTGCCAGCTTTTTCATCTGTGACAATGTGATTTCCAAATAAGCTGTATTCTCCTTAGGTTTCATCATCAGTGAACGCCTGACAAAAAATTATATGCTGAAATTTGTAAAAGTGGAACTCACTGAAAACGCTGCACGTTTAGAGGCGTGTTCTCCGTCTACATTTGCATAAAACACCTGGATCATTGTTGTGCTCCTTTTGAAATTTAGAACATAAACACACTTGTTTGAAAGCCAGCCACTGGATCTGAAACAACGGTTCCCTGATCATTTTACACAGCTGAATAATTTAGTTAATTTGGAATAGTTCATTCAGACCCGGGTCAAGTCTCTTATTTTGTACCAAGCCTGTAAGGAGCCGGTGTTGTTCATAGATGGCAGGTAGAGTGGTGCTGTGACGTCATGGCGGTTGGTGAGCATGCTCAGTGGCAGCAGCCATTTTTAAAAATGATGCTACTATGACACCTGCTGGCCGAAAGTCTCGTACATCCACACGGTCGCCTATCGCCAACCGTCAACACGCGAGTCGCAGGTACAACATGGAAAGGTCGCCAGCCCATCGCAGGGCAGCATACCTACCATTAATTTGTCATGGATTTCTATTGCCTGATCCCGACTCTTAACGGTTATCAGTACTTGTGAAATCCTAAATCTAACACCTAATCCGAAACCAGCGGTTGTACCTGTGGGAACCAGCTAGAGCCGGGCAAGGGGACCAGAGCAACTTACTCTAAAGGACAATTTAAATTTAAACACCAATTAACGTAACAGTCATTAGTCAAATGTTTTTTATTATGTCCGTCTGGTTTAGTCGGTAAGGATTTAACCGTATAGGTGCAAAAGTTTGTTCCAATACCTTTTGTGTAATGGACATTTTTGTTTTGGCATCTGTTCTATGTAGTTAAGATAGTGCTTTATTGCTCAAGAAGGGTCCTTTTTTAATCCCCTTCGTTATTGTAGTATTTATTAATTATTAATATATAAGGACCAAAACTATCTGCCTAAAGGAGAAGCACTCAATTTCTAGACCCTTTGTGAGCCGACACAACAAATAAGAGTTTTGGTACACTGTTGTCGACTGAGCCTCTTCACTAGTGTAATCCTCAAACATGGGAGATTTTAAACTTTCTTTTGCTACAGAATAACAACAAAAATAATTTAACCGTAGAACTGAAAATTGGACATGTGGGAAAAGCTGTACGACCATCTTGTGGTGACTCGTATAATCGCAGGTAGAAATATAATTTTTAGAGACTTTCTTTTTTTTTTTCTGTGTGATCAGGAAAGCGAGTTGTTTTTAATGGTTAGATGAATTACGCCAGATCTGAAGACAACCTAAAAGAACAATTGAAAACACGGCTGTAGTGAAACTAGTGAAAAAAAACTGCCATAGGTATACTACCATCCCTCTTTTCTACTTTATTTTGTAGCTGTTATAACTGTGGAGGTCTGGACCACCATGCCAAGGAGTGTGGCTTGCCCCCCCAGCCAAAGAAATGCCACTACTGCCAGAGTATCAGTCACATGGTAGCTCAGTGTCCCCACAAGGCGCTGGCACCCGCCGTAGACTCTCAGGACCAACAAGCGTCCACCTCTGCCTCCGCTCCAGGCGCCGGGCCTCACTTCTGCCTCCCCGAGGAGGAAGAGCAGTCTGGCTCATCTCCCCGCGAGGGATCCTCCTCATCTCCCGAGGAGCCCCCCACACACCGCAGCTCACGGACCCAAAGGTGGAGGAAATCCTGAAAACATTAAATCCATGAAAACAGAGGTGAACTTTCTCCAATGCACGGCTATCCTCAATCAAGGTTACCTGAAACCCCCCTTTCCTCCTTCTCTACCTCACACTCGTGGAAAAAAAGAAAGGAGGTTTTTATTTCTTTATTTTAATTTTTTTTGTCTAACCAGCACAGCTTGGCACCAATCAGCGGGATACGGACGTGCATGAATGTGCGTGACTCACTGGCAGTCATCTGGTCCAGCTATGTGAACGACTGCTGGAAAGGTGACTGCAGGGAATAATTCTTTATGTTTCAATCTGTGCAGCTCAATGGTGAAATGTGATTTGTGTGTCGGTTCTGATGCTCATGTTATTTCTGTTCCCCCTTGGACCTGAAGGGTTGCTGTTCTTTAAAAAGCCGCTTGCCGGCTTATGTTACAGACTTTAAACCACAATTCTATACTGTAAGCTCCCATAATGCATCTTCACAACACACATGGTAGCTCATTTTATAAAGGATTATGGGACTACTTTTAAGAGCTTGAGTCCCTCTAGGTAATAATCCAGACCCACAGGACTTTTCGGTTGGCTTCTGAAGATCTTTTGGGAAAACTTAAGGCATTCCTGAGGGGTTGTTTTAAAAAGCCGTTGAGCTGCTTGAGTAAGTTGTCTCTCATCTTGAAAACCCTCGATACGTATCTCTTTCGTGACACCGACTGGACCGACTGATTGTCGAAGTGTGAGCAACTTCGTGACGGAGAACAAAGAGGAGAGTGCGCGTGGTATGGATACTCCGAAAAAAGGAAATCAGACTCGTCACGCTCGAGAACTGTCCTCTTCATGGGGGAATCGCGGCTGTTGACTCCACTGTTTTCCTATTATCAAAGATAGACACATATTATATAAGAAAAATATATAATTAGTCTAGATCATAGTTTAGATTTTAAATAAAGGCCTTATCCGTTAGACTTACATTTTGGTTGTTGCATAATTAGTTCAAAGTAGTTTTTAATATATATGTAAAGTTACAAGATATAATAAAAGTTATATTAACATTAAGTAAGCATATATAAGAACTTAGCTCTGAACTGGGTGCATAGCCCTGCTTTAAGTACGTGGGATACATTGTGGTGTGTGAAAGTTCCCCCTCTACTTACCCAATGTTGTTATAGACAATTATTTATTTCAGGTTCCTCATATTGATTAGTTTATACGTTCACTTGCTTAAGTATTTACTCATACACCTTTACTCATACTAGTTAACAACCACAAACTTCCAACACATTTATTGTGTATTTTGTGTATAGAACAACAAAAAAAAGGTGGCCTTTCCATTTCAAATAACAAAAAAAAAAACGGGATTCTTAAAGATTTGGTCGGTATTTAGATCCAGCCCCTCTGAGTTGATGCTGTCTCAGGTGCACAATACATGTAATGGCAATCCCCATTGCATGTCCAAATTATGTCCTAATTTTAAAATGTGATTTTTTTATTTAAATAGTTTACTCCACGTACTATATATTCAGTGCCTGCATGTCAATAATATTTTCGGTGAGCTGGAGAGACGCTGATGTGGATTCTAACACCAACTGCATCTTCTCGTTAGTGAGCAGGTTGCCTAAAGCTCACAAGTAAAAGTTTTGAAATTTCTTAAAAACGGAATTCAGAGGAAAATTGTCAGGGAATTTGGGATGCCAGAGTTTCTCTACTTGATTCCGGTCTGGCCAGTGACTCGGGCCATTCAAACGCATGAATCTGCTTTAGTCCTTAAGCGTTCTGTTGTAGCTCCGACGGTTTCTAATCAAATCCCATCTTCTGAATTCGAACAGGTTTCTTCCAGGGATGATCTGTATTTAGCTCCATCCGTTTATCGATCAACGCAAACCTACTACCATAGTATAAAACGGAATTTTATTAGTACAGTTTGTTGTGGCTCTGGTTCCTTCTGAATGTAGTTGATTATTTATTTTTTTTGGTAGTTATCAAAGTTAAGGGGGCTGAATGCTAATACACATCACATCTTTAAGACTCTTACTTGTTAAGATATTGAAGTCCAAACATTATTTTACATTTAACTGAAGTTCAAGGTTGCAACATAAAAATAATAAAAACAAAAAAACTGTCAAAGTTTAAAGGGAATAGTACATTTGCAATCTACTCTAGGATCACAGCACAACACCCGTCTTAAAGGTGTAATTTCTAGCACAACCTCATCTTAGCTGCTTTACTTACACAATACCTCACAACATCTTCTTTCGGGAAGTGAATGTCGAAAATGTCTGATCTAAAAGTTTTTTTTTCTCCTCAGTAAAATCAAACTATATTTTTCTCATCTGTCAGTGCCTAGTATGTGTCTGTCAGGTGATGGAATGACATCTCTGCTGCTGCTGCTCCAGACTCAAAACAATTACGTTACGTTTAGTAAAACTTGAATCCCAAGCATGGGTTTAGTGGCACTTACCGAACCCTAACAACTCGTCTCTGACCATACTGAATGTGAAAAGAGCTCATCTGAAGTGGACTCAAAGTTCACGTAAGGTCGCTTTGGAGTTGTGTGTTAATGTTCTGACAAATCAAATAACTTTGTACGGTTGTATCAAACTGGCATGTGGGCTTTTGAAAAACTCTGTGACGACAACCAACTTTTTGGTATATCGCTGTACCAAAGAGGTTTGGCTTTTTTTATTTAAAAGTTAAGACTGGCTGGAGTGCTTTGCTACTCCTGCTTCTTTCAGATTTAGAGCTTATTCTTATTCCTGAACACGTTTTTCTACAGAATATACAGCTTTGAATGTTGTGCATACAATGAAAATCAACCGACACAAATGCAGCCTGACAAAAAAAAAAAAACAACAACTAAAAACTGGTTGTCCACCGAACTACAGCTTGTGCTTAAATCTCTATGGAACCATCTTTTTGTATGACATATTTTTTACATACAAGGTCCTCTCAGGATGAAGAAACTCGTCTCAGGGAATAAAAAAAAAAAAAAAAGTGTATATTATTCTTTTGGGAATCATCCACTGACCGACTCCACAAACTCTTAAGCAATGTTGAAGAGACATTTAACCAGTACTGACTTTAGCAACTACCTCCTGAGTTACACATAGCTGTTTGTTTGTTTGTTTGTTTCTTTTTTGGTTTTGTACCAAACTGTATTAATAATTTTAGGTCTCTATAAAGCGGTGGTGTTTTTGTGTTGCCACAGATTTCTTGGTCTTCCTTTCCAGAAAAATCATTTTATTTTCTTACTGAGAAAACTATTTTTGTTTTTGTTTGTTTGTTTACAGCAAAAAACCTACCTCATTAGCTCTATTCCTCTGAAAGCTGCTTGACATCTCCCAGGCTGTATCTCTCCACAATGCATTTTTTTTTTTTAGCACTGTGTCAAAATGCAGTTTTAACCAGTGAGCCTTGATGTATCTTCTCACTGGTCACCCCATCATTTCTTGTTTTTATTTTCAGTTTTTCTAAAGTTTATCTAAAGATCTCGACTCTGCGAGTAATGAGTACACACCCATTATTTTGCACAAAGTCAGTGAGTTTACCTCAGTTTGTTGGGCTAGCTATTCACAAACGTATTATTTTGTGGCTGTGAGACTAATTTTGAAAATACTACGACTTTTTTTTAAAAATTATTTGTACTTTGTCATACCTGTTTTTATAACCACTTGATATGATTTGCCAATGGAGAATAATCTGTGTGCACTTGAGCAAAAATGCCTGTTTGTTTTTATCTGTCTGATTTGTTACCAAATAGATGTTTGCAGGCTCCACGGTAATGACCTTAGCCGTTTTCACAGCTCAAGATAATCAAAAATAGCTTTTCTGAGTGAGAATGCTGTTAATTGATGTTAACAAGGATTCTAGTCGTGCAAAACCTTTCATATTAGTGATGACATTTAATTTTAAAATCAGTAGATTTTGTACTAAAGGTGATTTGTTTTGTTTCCGTGGCAATCCTTAAAAGTGTTAAAGAATTAAAAAAAATAATATTATTCTGAATTGCTAACTCAAGAGATTAATAAATATTGCATAGAAAAGCAGTATTACCGTTCACAATCAACTGAAAAGCTTACTGTATACGCAAACATGACTTTCCAGTGTTATTGTAAGCACTAATATCTCATCTTAATCAGTTTACAGTGGTTTACAAATTTGTCCGTTTTACAGATGCCTTCTGTTTAAGCAGTTTTTTTTTTTTTGTTGTATCTAAATGTTTCAGATCATCAAAACACTTCATCTAAAGCATACTCGACAAGTCGTAATTTAGAAAAACAAAATTAAGGTTATGAGTTGGCCTGGTTACATTTGTATTGACATATTTAGTCATGACCTTAAAATACTTGTAAATGCAACAATATGGCCAAATTAAAACTATCTTCTTATCATGTAAAAGTCTTGGTGGCAGTTGATGCTGTCGAAGATGACACAAGATGTCATTAGAAATAAATGGCAATTTCCTTTTCAAAAAGGGACATTTTGATTTTGAAAGCTTTTTCCACAGGAATTTCATCCTTTTAAAACTATTTTGTATTTCTTTCTTTCATATTTGCCTAATATTAAAATGTATTTGAAGATCCGAAACATGTTAGTTTGACAAAAACCTCGGTAAAAATGAGGAATTGTATTATAAAACAAAGTGACACCACTGACTAATGTACTTAATGACACAAATGAACCAGGTAGGGTTTTTTTTTCCATGGCAACTTTTATTGCTGTAGTTTTTGTCTCATATATTCCTTAAACAATGTAATCAGAAGTTAGTTAAGCAATGAAGTTGTAACATTAAATGCAGCCACAATACAACATGAAAGACGCATGAAGGATTCCAAACGATCTTTGGTGTATTTTGCTCGAGAACTGATGGTCAGAAGCATGTCCAACAGTTTTTTTCATTCTAAAAGCTATAAGAAACATGCCTTCGTCACCTGTGGCATTGTAAAGAACACCATTTAATTATTTGCTTGCGAAGTATGACTATTTATGTGGGAAGGGAATTTGTTTAGATAAGTAACCTGGTTTTATTTAGCATGGGTAATATTCGTTATAAAGCAACTCATCTAAAATGGTCTTGATTGTATGAATTGGTTCATTGTTTTCTGAAATTAATTGCCTTTTGGTTTAGATTGAACTCTGCAATGAGGGGAACCAGTATTCAACTCACTTTCACCTGTTACGTGTAAAACAAAATAGTTCAAATGATTCTTTAAATCCTTCAAAAGCAAAACTTTGCTTTTATTTACTGGACTCTTTTATTATTATTATTCCATTGGTTTACTTAGATGAACTTTAAATTCCTGTCTGTATTCTTTTCTGTCAATTTGGAATCATGTTTATGTTGTTTGAATCTAAAAATGATTCTGTTAATATTAAGTAAGGAGAAAAACAATTGTAAAATTACACTGGTTTTCTGACTTTGAACTAGGAAACCCTCAACTATTTTATCATTCACAGCTACGAGTTCTGACTCCAGAGACAAAACCAACACGGCAGCATTTATCGGGCAGCAGTTAAAAATCTGGCCAGTCAAAATGTTTAAAGGTTTTGGACCATACTATTCTAATCAACGTACAGTTTTTTCCTTTTTTTTTACGCCCCTCTGCAAAACAGGGATGGGTCCCAATCCAGCCTCTGCTTTAATAATAATAATGAAAAAAGAAAACTAGGCTGGATATTTTTATTGGATTTACAATACAAAGTCTTCTAGGTAGTTAAGGACAAGCTGCACTGTAAAATACATTTCTTTGTGCCTCAAAGATATATTCATTACGTCAAAGCCTTTGAACATTTGTATTTTTAATGACAAAAGTAGACTGAAGTGTCCACAGCAGTGAATTACTAATCTTTTATAAACGGGCAGAATGTTCGAAGACATGTTGCAGGGAAACATCAGTCTCTGCTTTTCCTATGTGCTTGATCAGAGTCTGGTCAGATAAACTGGAGTTCAAATACCTCAACTGCTGCCTGAGGCAGCTGCTCTCTGTGTTTTGCATTAACTTTAGATGAAAATGCGCTTTTTCTTTTGTTCCGTTCATTAAAACTGCTTTCATAAGGTTCTTTGTAAAAGCTGTTGCCGTACATTGTACATCTCGGGGAATTTAAAAGATCCACACTTGGTTGAACTGAAAGCAGTTCAACCAAGTGTGGATCCTTTAATGTACTGATATAAATGCCCTCACTTTTTTCATGTTTGTACCTGTTTTTAAATATTAATATCTACATTGTGGCCAGAGAGTGTCTTTAATGCTCGATACTTCTGTTAAAGCGCTGTCAAAGCTTTTAAACTGAGAAAATATTCCTCTTTGTGCAAACCAATCTCTATTTTAGTCTCAGTATTTTGTATTTCTGTTCAGTCTGCGTTGGATTTGTAAAATGTCCTTCATATTTCAATTGATTGGGAAATAAACCTATTATAACAAGATTAAAGTTTGTATCATTACTCAAACTGAACACATCTGTGCATTGACATATTGATTAACAAAGCCTGCTTTGTTGTATTGAAGGAACTCTTAGATTTTACACATCAAGGCCGGTTTATCCTTATGCAAGAGTTTTTACTGAAATTCGATAATACATTATAACTGAAGACATAAATATATATATAAAAAGATAAGTGCTAAAGAATATGGTACATTTTAAAAGTCTAATGTACAAGGAGAAATAAAATCCTGTTGTATACCAGATTTAGTCATTCATTCTCTACAACAAAAAGAGAAGAGTGGAAAAACAACCTGTGGTTAAAATTGTGTCAATAAGTGAGATTGGGAGCTTTATTGCATGATTTATTGCCAAATATTGAACTATGTTTTTTGCTTTAAAGTTGATTATTTTTCTGCAACCAATTATTATTGCAATTTTAACATACCATACTTAACTGTGCACAATTAGAAAATTATTTTGAACAAATATGTACATCTTTAAAAAAAAAAGTAAAACTGAACATCTTAAGTGTTACTATACATTCAGTGGTTAAGTATTTGCGGTGTTGTGGAACATATTTAGAGGACTGTGTAAGTACTAGTCACAAGCTTATTGGATACCGTACAACATTAAAAGGTTTGGAAATGCAGCTTTGTGTCCAAATTTGAATATTTCCAATCATGAAAAATGTGTCGTCCTCAATGCTGTCTTGGATGACACAACATGCCATTAGAGGGAAAAGCACACAGTCCACCCAACCCCAAAATCCAAGAAACTGTTTTACTTTTTGAGACAGATAGCAGATGAAACTGGTTTCTACTCTGCTGGCCTGTGGAAGATTAGTTGTCTACTGAAACAGGTTTTTTTCCTCTTAAGTTACAAAATAAATAAGCCCTTTGTCCTTGAGAATAACATTGTATAGAAAATTGCTATCACACTAGCTTCCTTACAGAATTCAAAAAAATCTTTCTCAGATCTGTGTTATATACCATGGAAAAACAAAAACAGTAGAAGATGTGTGTGTGTGTGTATATATATATATATATATATATATATATATATATATATATATATATATATATATATATATATATA
>JAVLVB010000407.1:6080113-6098426 GCA_032876305.1 Orestias chungarensis | reverse complement strand
GTATGTGATTTCAATTAAACCATTTTTGAATACGCCTTACTGTTTTCAAACCAGACAACCTATTAAATATATGCCACAAACTAGGAGTGAAGTCATGAAACCTAATGGATAATGGGTTTTGTAAATGTCTTCCTTCTCCAAAAGGGGGCAGTCTAGCACTGCTTGAGATCCCCCACTCCCTCAGGCCCCTGAAGGACAGCCAAAACAGATTAATCACCTCAACACATCTGACTCACCAAGACACTGGTGTGTCTTCACAGCCCACGCTTCTTTCCTCTCTCTCTTCCTTAATGGTTTAGCACTATCTGTGTGTTTTATAATTATCACTCTGTCTCACCGACTCTCTCCTGAGCACACCTTTAAGCCCACCGCTTTAGGGCTTGGATAATATGAACCCTGTTTACGATTTCCTTCAGTTGCCCATAATCTTTCTGTCAACTACGATCTCTTGAGATTGCTTTGTCAATGTCGGGTCTTTTAGGTGCAGGGTGTTTAAAGAAAGGCAACGATTGGGGAGAAGTAAATAATAAATACTGTAAACACAGCAGTTGTATTAGTGGTAGCATTCAGGCCAAAGAGAGAAGAGGTTCGTATATCTACTTAATTCTTTTTTGTCTGTTCCGTGTCCCTTAACTGCATCTTGACCTTTTGTGGCACTGCCTTCAGGCTGTATGCTTTAACCTTTTCTTTGAGATAGAGGGGGCTCCTGCACTGGGAATACAAGATAAATCACAGCTGCTGACTGTAAATGCAACAGTGAACGTTACGTGCCGGCATGCGTGCTCCTTTCAAAACCCTTGCTCTTTTGCAGCAAGCGCTCATAAAGATGTTCCCGGGATCAGCGCTTTGGAATATTATATCTACAAGTATGCCCTGAATAATTCATCTGTCATTAAAATGCACTAGGCATAATGACAGCAAGGAGTGTGTTGTGAGGGTATTTTAAACACAGGGATCATTAGAAGTCATTTCTGGTCAATTTTGCATGATCAACCGTGATTGAAAAAAATAGCCTATTTACTTTTTGTGCATTGGGAATTCATGTTGTAAGAGATCAAAGGGGACAGACCAAGAGATGAGAGAATCATCTTCTCGTCTCCATTTGGCTCCCTGCATTTGGAGGAAAATTACTTTAAAGCTGATGCCCTGATGAAAGAAAAAAAAAAGGGTTATGGCTGATGTATCCCTCCAGAGGTGGAATCAACACTATGAATGACTCAAAGGCAGATGGATTCGAGAGAACCAAATGTGGGATTTTCTTTTTTTCTTTTCGAGAAGGGATGAGAGGACTATTTGACAGCAGTGAACAAAATACCTTTCACACTTCAAAAGATGTGACTGGTTCAACACTCAACACTGTTGTTTGTGGCGTATGCATAAGGATGCAGCGGATGACATCAGATGTGGATCTAATTGGAAATTTCAGTCCGGGCGATTTTCATCAGACTGAACAACGCTAACATGTCCATTTCAGAAACATGATTTGTTGTTGTGTTCAGTCGTGGCCTCTCCGTTTTCTTTTTCCAGCAAAATGGGGCACCGCACAGGAAATAACCTCCAACAAGGAGACCTGAATTGTCATTTTTCCTGACAGAGCTGTCAAAGCAGCAAACCATGATAGTTGCACATGAAGCCAATAGAAATGAAAACACTGTCAGTGAAAAGACTCATGGGGTAACGGAGATGCAGGAGCAGGGTGAATCACTTAGCAATTTGTGCTCCTCCATTCGGCAGCTGGCACCCACCACAACACGTATGCCAGTGGGGAAAAAAAAGACACTCATGTACATGACCCATGGAATGCTACAAGACGCACAGGATCGTTCCATTAAACGCAAATTAATTTGCAGCTAAAATTGTGTTTATGTTCACGTGAAGAAATTAAACTTTAGAAATCCACATTCAGCTCACACACTAAAGACACCTGCGAAGTTTGAAGAAGATCGTTTAGTTTGTGTGTCGGAACTTCCCTCCTGTTCTCTAGGTAGAAAGAGTCGGGGAGAGCCCACATGTGCAGCATATAATCACCTTCAGAAGTTCCACTTTTATTGTAATTCCCAATTACACAGGCTGAGCTCGCAGGAATAAGGCAAAAAATCAAAATTTTACACCTCTGAAATGTCCACTGACAGAGAATTAGCTCTCAATAGTTGTATAAGAAATAGCACTTCAATAAAAAAAATTTCCACAGCTAGCCAAATTAAAAACAGCTTTGTGACAGGACAAAACGTTTGCTTTATTTTTATGTCTTCCATCTTGCTAACTGGTATGACTTGACTGGTTAAAGGATTTGGCTTAATTGAGCATTTCATTTTTCTTGCTCCATTTTATTTGTCTCTGTGAAAAACCAGAGCAATTGACACAACGCTAGGGAAAGATTTCTCTGCCCAGGCGTCAGGTAGATCTTACCCCTCCTATGGGAGGGGTAGTGAAATTCTAAGCGTTTTTCACCTCATCAGCCAACATTAAGACGGCCAAGGAAATGTTTAATCGAGTTATATGTCAAGTCCGTTCAGTTGTTTGGGCGAAACCATGGAGGAATTGACATTAAAGCCCCAATGTTTCCCAGCCAAGAAAAGAAGGGATAGATGCAAAAAGTCACATTGGTTTTGAGTAAATAAGCTGCATTGGACGCAGTTTGCACTTCCAAAACTGGGTGAGTAATAATGTAATAGCACAAAAAAGCTTTTCAAAATCCGATCTATGTTAACTAACTTTATGCATGAACTATTAAGCATACAAAAACTGGAAGATTTACCCGCAGTTACCTTCATACAGATTAATTTATGGTAGCTACCATTGATCAGCTGCTCGGCCGCAGGACTTCATCCATCTTTCACATTGTTCCAGACACCATTGGGTTTTAGGAATGGCATAAATTGTATTCCACTCTTTAACATCTTCTCCCCACTGACAATGTTTAACCATTTGTCCCGATAATTTTATTTTGTGTGCAAAATCTCTATGACAGCAGTATGTTTGCAATGATAAGCCATGACATTAACAGGGCACCTTTTGTTTTGATAAAGGTTTTTTTTTCACTTTGTGGGGAATTGCAACCACTGATTGCTCAGTGACAAGTGGTTCAGTGTCAGTAAGTACTGTGGTTTTGCAGCAAAAGAACCTATTTTAGAATCCCAGCCAAACCCTTATGATTTGAACATTCTTCTATGGTTTTCTCTGGGTAAATGCCTTCCATAAAGTACCCTACAAAGAGGACCTAACATTCAGTAATGATTCAGTTCGTTCAGAAAATTCTTTAATTTACCTTCTGGCATTTTGTGTATGTTTAGTGTATGTTGCCATGTTTGCCCTTCTCTTGCCTGTTGATCCCCACTCCCTTAAACCTTGTTTTGAACTTTATTTTGATGATACATAACTAATACGATAACATTTCCTTGAAAATTTAGTCCTATGTTGCGGGTGTAGACAGTTCACAGTGCTGGTAAATGTAAAATGCCCTAAATCTAAAGTTTGTTGAATGTTTTTACAGAAAAGAAAAATAGAATAAACAGTTATTACATCCTTAATTTCTTTTGCAATGCTGTCTGACTAAACTTTATTCCCATGTATAGTAGTTAAAAAAGTAACTTCTCTTGGTTTTGTATTGTCAGTTTTCTAAATGAACAGTTAATAATTTTTGACCTGACCTTTATAGGGCTTTTCTAGTCATACCAATCAAAGATGGCTTTAACATTAGAGTCACAATCACAATGCAGGCACGCACTTTGATCATACGCTGTTTAACTGATCCCTGTAATTTTGGGTCAAGTGCCTTGACCAAACTGGCATAAAAGCTGGAATCAAACACGTATGATTTTAAGAAAATTTCCCACTGAGCCAAAACCACCACAAGAATAATCTGTTTTAATTTAAATCACCCTTTCCAAGGAAAATAAGGAGAATCCACTAGCTTTTGTTGGGAGCCTGCCAGCACAAACGAAGGCAAAGCAGAGAAATGCTGGAGACAACAGCATATTCATCACAATCATGATGCAGATTAGCTTGCAGATTTTTTCGTAATTTTTTCTGTCATCTTGTCTTCTTATTATGCTGCAATCAAGGATGCTCTAACACAAACTGCCTTCAAACCATTTCTCTCCTGTTGTGTCTCACTCCCATGCTGATTTGTTACAGCTTGCTTTTTTGCACAAAGCCGGTATGCAAATACAATGGACTGCTGTATTCACACCACTATTACGTACGTATCAGTGCTGAGCACGTCGTACAAGAGCTTGCAGAATAAGACCATTTTCAGTCCACTTACTGAGTTCACTTTAATATGACACTTTATTAGCTTTTATAATGGAATTAAAAACGTCCTTTTTTGTCAAAGTAAGCAGCTCAGAAATATAAATGCTGCGTCAAACTTTAAGAAGAACGCACCTATAAGTGTTACACTATAAAAATATATAATCGTATAATCGTAATAGCAGACTTACCTTTAGTAGCAATAAAATAAAAACCTGATTTTCCTTTACAGAAAGTCCATGCAAGTGGAGATCTTCCTGGCTTCATACAGAAATAATAAAATAAAATGAGTGCTCAAAATCCAAACATTGAAAAAGTTATTCAGTTAATTCCTTGATGAAAAGTAGTGCTTTGATGGCAACTATGAAGAAACTACATATTTAACTTACACTTGGCTGCACTTAATATTTAACTGCATTCCCTCCTATGGAAGAGTTTGCACTACACCAGGGGTGTATACAAAGACACACACACACACACACACACACACACACAAAACAAGCACTTACGTGATATTAATCTGTGATTTGTGATCATAAATTATAGAAATTTACAAGGAAATGAATAGACCTGCCAATGCCCTACTGTTGAATAAAAAATATATAACTTTCTTGGCTGCTTAATCACTTATGGTATCTGTATGACGAACCAAAGTCACATTCAGAAAGCAATATTCTGTCCACAATGCAATCTTGGCCATTAATTGTCTGATGAACAAGATGTTATCCAAGGATACCTTCCCAATGACCACTTAGGAAAAGGAGAAGGAAGATTTAATATGATGGAAATAAGTGTGATAGACTAAACGGTCCCTGCTGAACGCACTGAAGCATGCTCTGACCTTCCCTGTCACTTTGGAGGACGGGCAGAATGGCCATTTGTGTGGTGGCAGCAGAGCTGCAGCTGCAGATATGGTGTTCCTTGTAACTTCCAGGGAATAATGTCTTAGTCAGAGAAAAGGTGTACAGCTAAGGGAATGGGTGTAAAAGCAGCCTAAGAGCAAATGTGAAAAAAAACACCTTGTCAAACATGCTTGTAACTCAATCTTCAATTACAGTTCAGCTATAACCCACTGTATTTTGGACATTTAGTAGAAACGTTTAAACAGTGTAAGGTTATAAAACAATAATGTTGTGGACATGTCACAGAATACTGAAACATATTGAGACATTTATTTTCTTATTTACAATAATTGGGCCACTCTGTGTAAAAACCTATAACCCAATTAATCCTGATGGAGGTTGGTTGCAAGATAAACACTGTACAAAAGAGCAAAGAGCTCCATCATTCTTCATCTGATTATCTAATGCAGATATTTAGTTTGCAGCTCAATTGAAAACCGATTTAATTGGTGCTAAAATCCTTATTTGATGGATATTATATACATATCAAGAGTCAAGAATCAAGAATCAGTTTATTTATATGCCGCCAATTTACAACAGGTGTCGTCTCAAGGCACTTCACAGAAAATCAATTAAAATCAAAGATACATCCTAGCAAATCAATTTGAAAAAGTTTCCAATCTAAGGAACCCCAGCAGATTGCATCGAGTCATTGATTTGCAGCATTCATTCAATCAGCAGACAAAAACAATGGCTTGCGTTTTCATTGACTTTACAGTAATCCCTCATACTGAGCATGCATGTAGCGACAGTGGAGAGGAAAAACTCCCCTTTAACAGGAAGAAACCTCCAGCAGAAACCAGTCTCAGTACAAGCAGCCATCTGCCACGACCGACTTGGGGTTTAAAAAGACAGAAAGCTAAATTAGAAGCACAGGATACTGAAATAATAGAGTTTATAGCAGCAGTTGTGTGTCACTGGAAGCATCTCAGCCCATGTTATCATCCAAGAATCTGTTTCAGCTAACAGAACGCCAGCCCAGGTGTGGTTACTATGGAGAGAAGAACACTAAGAGAAAACAAAAGGTTAACAAGGTTGAAATAACCGTAGCTAAGTAGATTGGACAAAGGAAGAAAATAGCAGAGAGAGAAGTGGTCAGATTGTCCTCCAGCAGTCTAAGCCTATAGCAGCATAACTATAGAAAAACTTAAATAACTTAACCCTATAGAGTGAGACATGAAGAAGGTAGAGCAAAGGAGAACCATCTGTCAAGACTGAGTTCCACCCCAACCGGATTAGGCTGTCTTCTCTACCTGTTCCTAACTATAAACTTTATCAAACAGGAAGGTTTTAAGCCTAGATTTGAAACTAGACAGGATGTCTGCCTCACGGACTAAAGCTGGAAGTTGGTCTCACAGGAGAGGAGCCTGATAACTGAAAGATCTACCTCCCATTGTGCTTTTAGAGATTCTAGGAACCACCAGTAAACCTGCAGTCTGAGAGCGAAGTGCTCTGTTAGGGACATAAGGAGTAATAAGATCTCTGATATACGACGGTGCTTTATTAGTGAGGGCTGGACATATGATTAAAGTATACTTTTCACAGGCTCCTAGTTAGTTTAATTCTCTAAAAGAAGAGTGCAGCCCTTCTGGGACCGTTGAAGATGGCCATAGTCACTTCTGCTGCAGAACCTATTTTTAAAAACTATTATTTAGATTTAGACAGCTTTATTTGTCCTTTGTTCCTCCTTCTTTATGACAAAAACCAGAAAGGATAAATGATTTATGATCTGCAACACAGTTGCTTTACAACAAGTCACTGGATCAGAGCTGAAGATAGATACCAGCTCCCCTCAAAAGTTCCCAAGCCAGTAAGGATAAGTGGGTATACACAGTGAAAGGATGTATAAATGCGTTATACTTTTCCTAGGTGTTACTTGCAGACGTCAGATTAGTTGATCTCCGGAGTTAAGAAGCCCATTCCAATGACTAAAGGAAAAACTGGATTTAGACAGGGTTCTTTAAAATATTTTAGCAAACGTGAACAAATATTATACAAATATAAAGGCATATGCAGAGTATCTGCTAACTAAGAGCACTATATAAGTAAAGTCCATTTAATTGTGTGGAAAATACGACGCAGAGTTACAGTTATGACATTTTTAATGACAGTTTTTGTAAAACCTTGCATCAGTGACAAGCTCCATGAGCTTACATTGTTTTTTCACCCCTAAGACTTTGGAATCAATTGAAGATTATTTTCAGAAATCCAATCTGTTTGCACCACTAGATATAGCTATACAGAAAATGACAAGCAAAACTAGTAGATCACCAAAGGCTAAAATATATAACCGCACGTCACTTTTTATATAATCATTAACTTAACCCATTAAAGTCTACTCATTAGAGGGCCATGTGCAAGTGTTAGTGTCATCTAACACTTGTAATACCAGACAAATTGAACAAATAGGTTAAGACAGGGGCAACCACAGCGGTAACCTACCAAGTCTGCTTGTCATTTTGAAACAGGGAACATGGTTAACAGAAAGGAAGGGTTGTTGGACCAAATGTGACTGCGCTGCATCATGAAGATAACACACATCTGGAGACAAGTAGCGGTTAAATGATTTTGCACAGCCCACAAACTATCATCAACATCAAGCCCTCAAGATGATGAAGCCCACTCAAGGCAAGATCAGTGAAAAACAGCCCGATTTTACAGCTAAGGTGGAACATTTAGCATCCCCAGTTCCTTATTATCCCACCGATCGGATTTACTGCAGCTGCTCTGTTTTTAACATTCATCCACCCCTCACCCTATCATTATGGCCCACTGTTGAAGTCATTCACAGTTACATCTCAGTAAGTTAGATAATCACTGAAAAGTGCATTATTTTATTATCCTATTAAAAGGTAAGACACACATCTTACATATATAAAATTTCATTTTTTAGCTGTTTGTTTCTAGTAATTTTGTGATTGTGGCTTACAGCTAATTAAATCCAAAAATTGGATTTCATTAAAGATTTTGGAAAACTGAAAAATATTATGGGCATGCAAAGGGTACAAGACCAATAGGGTTAGACTGTGGAAGTTACAGTTGTCTAACAATCAGTGATACGGTCCACAAGGAAAAGGTAGTTGTTAAAGACACTGCCTGTTCAAATTGCTGTATTTAACTGTATTAATAGACAGTTTGGTCCAAAGAAAAATTTTAATAGGAAAGATGGAAATACCACAGCCTAGAAATTCAGTACTTCGGGGGGGCCATTAAACACTGACTTATCCCCAACATGGGCTACAAATTGTTGAATCTCTCGTGTCAGACCGATTTTGAACCACAAGCAATAACAGAAGTGTTTCACTTGGGCCAAGACAAAAAGGGACTGGAATTTTGCTTAAATCTACAAAGTCCTCTTTTCAAAAGAATGTGAATTTTGCACATCGTCCAGAAATCAAGTTTTGAGAAAAAAGAGTGGAAAGGCACAAAATCCAAGTTGTTTGACCTACACAGGACTTTTTCTGTATTCTGTCAGATTTGGAGGGTAATCACATTTGCTTTTACAGTGCTTGGTGCTATCAAGCCCTTGGTCACCACAGACATCTACTAGGACTTTTTAGGACACCTCTTGTTTTTCTCTTACCACACTTGCCAAAGGTACCGGTACATGCTCAAATGGCAAAGTTGTCAATATTCGTGATTGGTCTGTAAACTCAATTCAACAAAATCCCAAAGAAAATCGATGAAATATTTTTAGATAATACGATATCAAATAAGAGCCATTTGAGCCAAGAAAGAGAGAAGTTGATGAACCCTACTCAAACAACCTGGGATTTCTAAACACTTTAGCAGATTCACAAGCTGGTTGCCCTGTAGTGAGAAACTTATTTGTGCAAATGGACCTCCAACCAAGAACTAAATCCAGATACTCTACAGTCAATAAACTTACTTTTCAGTGGAATGCTATATTTATAATTGAACAAAATGTTTTTGTTGGTCATATGAAATACTGAAATTTCCAGAGAAGTTGATCTCTGGTTTAGCTGTAAGCCACATTCATGAATTTTTCACAAATATTCAAATTAATTGAGATGCCTCTAAATATGAGTCCTAAAATTGATAATTTTCAAACCAAGTTAGAAGTATTTGCAGTATATACACTAACTGAAAAGTGCTGTTAATTAATGAAAAGTTTATCTTTTCATTCTCTTATAATTTATGTTATTTAAATAATATAACTTTTATAATAAAGTCCCAGGTATTTATAGGTGAAACCTGTTGGTACCACTAGTTTAAAAAATAAAACCTTTAGGACTCACCGTTAAAAAAATTCTCGTAGTCATAACAGATCTACAAAACTACGGTTGTATTTCTATTCCACAAAAGCAACATTTGTGTGTTTACCATGTCGTTCATGGTGAATCACCATAGCTACTATTATTTACCGACACCCTTTGCTCATGGGACAAGAGTTGAATGTTTCAACATGAATGGCCAGGTTTGCGTAGTTTGCGCATCTTTTCATTTACGAGTCTATCGCTCTCCGCCTTCGACATCCACTACACTGTCCCCAAACAGTACGTACCGCCGGCTCCCACGAGACTGGCAGACAAAAGACTGAATCTCACATTGATGAAAGCAATGCACTCCACACAGCAGAGCCTGACGCTTTGTTGTCGAGAGTCCAAGGGGCTGAGTAGATATCTGCTACATATTCCGTCCACGGTAGGGGCTACAATATGATACAAAGTACTACAAAACTTTGTTGTTCTTGTACAAAAACGAAACACGTTTGTAGAAATCCCACAGTTTAAAACAACAAGCAATACAGAGTGAGAACCCTCGACAGTGTTTAGGGGCCTGTGGAGCTTGACGGATTACATTGCCTTCGCAAGGTGTCGAACAGAAACAGGCAAGGTAGGAAGTTCTTCACAACGGCAGAACTTTGGCACACATATTAGAAAATGACAGTATTTGACAAGATCAGCAGAGATGATTCCAAACTAATTATCACCTTTATACATCAGTTCATAATAAACTAGATAGTGTTGACTACTTTTCATTTATTTTTTATGGTATGACATTTTTAAATGATTTAAAAATAATAATCATTCAAGCCACTGAGGAAACGGGGCCAAAGACATGGAAGAAGACAGAAGGTTTTGACAACAACAGAAAAAAACTGGAACTGAATTCACCATTTGAACTGAGTCTTCCCTTATGCACAGCAATAAAGATTGTAAAATGACAGCATGAGAGTCTGTGTATACATGTGGCTTTGTGTTTAAATCCACTTCTGGTGTGAACCAGCAACTGTTTTTGTCCCAAATCTGCTCGTATCTGTTTTGAGGTTTACATACTTCACCTGCCAAGACTGTGAGAGATTCCGCAGTCACCAGCTCCCTTTAAAAAGTAATATGTGGTCACAAGTGAGGTGACACTTGTCGGGTATCTGTATTTCCACAGGAAACAACAGTCTACATAAGCATGTTGGTTCAAATAGGAATCCTGTTGTTACTGCTAACCTCAGCCCGCTGTTAAGTCTGTGTTAATTTCACCCCTGTCTCCCCTCACTGATTTGTATTGAGGGGAATTTTCCGGGGTGTTGTCAGTTTTCATGCCATGGTTTCCTTCCCAGGGAGTCTCCTGTCGTTAAACGTGTGCATGTTAATGACCTCCTCTGTCTTGACGATGACGGGCGGCTGAGGCTTTTGCTTAAGACGACGCTGGCACTTCAGAGAGACACGCAGCTCATCCATCATTGCACTGCAGAATGATCGCTGTAAAAGAAAACGGAAGGACAAAGTGGAGCAGTTGTTACTCTTTACGTTTCACTCCTTTGACTAACAGGAACTGAACAAGATAATAGTGGATGTGAGAGAAAATTACAGTAGGTTTTAATGGTTTTTCATATGCCTATTTCAGATTATAGTCATTCAACAAAGAGATTGGCACAACTCAAAACCTCTAAATCAACACAGAGGTATTCATTTACACATACAGGCTAGATAATAAAAATATTGACAAGATATTCAGAAATAGGTCAATGGTTGGTATAATGTTTTTTTCTGTTAAAAGCTTTAATTCCTCTCTTTCTTTCTGAAATGTTGCTTTTTTGGATTTTTATTCTGTTTGATTTTAGACGGTTTTAGGCTAGAACACTTTTTACTGATATTTTCTTAGTTTTGCACATTTGTCTTAATGCATGACCATAAATAAGAAGGTTGGCTTTTAAAGTGAAGCAGTAGACTAACTTCACAAATGCTGTAATAAGACCTCAACTGCATCAACAAATCACAAAAGAGTATAAAAATAGGCTACCTAGATGCAGGGGCAACCAAAGAGCATAGAGAGACATGGGGGAAGTTTAAACCATCTCTTCCATCAAAAATCAATGAGAGATCGCTAGCGAACAAGCTGGTTGCTATGGACATAAAATCTTTGAAAAAGATGTGACAAATTTGTTACAACATTAAATTTCATTTAAGTTCTATTTAAATTGTACATTTTTAACTCTCGAGAAATTAAACAGATCTACAGCTCAGGGGAAGAATATCAGCACTCCAAAACTCTACCACTAAATTCCCTGAATGCAAGTAACAAGTTCATTTTTTTTATTTGAAAACCTTACAATTTATGATTTTCTTGTACTGAGGATAATTTTCTTCATGTTACGTGATTTCCGTATTGTCTGACTGATAGTTAAAGTCTCCACTCTCTTAATGTTTGTGCTGGTCTTTAATTCACAGTTACAACAGAAACTATCACTTCACTGACTGCCAAAAATTAAGTGTGCTGGTAGCAGAGCTTGTCCATGCGGCTCTAATTGATATAGAAAAATCAGAAACACGTCACTGATTCTTTTAGTTGTACTATTTATAGTTGGAAGTTGTGGTACAGTTGCTCAATTCAGATCTGTTCCCATTTTATGACTCCTCACTCAGTTAGCTGATTGCTTCTTTAGCATTTAAACTTTTTTTTTTTTATCAAAATAGCAGTTATTTATCTTCCATAATAATTAAATGTTACACCAGAAAATCAGGCCCTTTGTACCGGATAGAGTCCAAAATAAATGTACTTTTTGTAAAGTGACAAAGACCATTCGAAACCTATGTAAAAGCATTCTGGAAAAGACATCATTGTCTTGGTTGTGAACACATGGCAAAAATAAATACATGTGACAAATAAATACATGTGACAAACTATTCAAAGTTATTTAAACCGGGTGACTGAATTCGTGCTTACTACGTCACATGCTAATTCTGGCTTAATTACAAACAGAACCAAAAGAAGGAGATTTTGTTTTAGATGTACAGTATAGTCTCCTTTTCTCTGCATCTTAGCCTTTGTAAAAAAAAAAACGAAGAAACAAAAAATAACTGTCTTTGCAGTTGATCGTATAAAGTTTTGGTTGGCAGCCCCCCAAAAAGTAAGAGTCTATGTATATATAAAAGGACTGAATTGGCACAGACTGAGTTACTCTTTTTTGACAGCTGGGGAAAGAAACAAAAACTTTCTGTGACTTCTTCAGTGCGAAAAACAACAATTACCAAATGCAAGTTTCAAACCTCAGTTGCAGCTGCTTGAGACAAGGAATTGTTAATAATGATGTAATGTAAATATATCGATTGCTGCTGCAATATTTCGGCGATTATTATGGACAATTGATAGTTGGAAAGAATAACAATGAAATTTAATGCAGATTTGGCTGGCAAACATAACAAAAAACATAATAACGCCAACTCGAGATCTCAAAACCCACTTTAGAAGATTAGCTCCGAAAATATTGGTAACCTGCTTAAAACACCTTGGTACTGCATAACGTGCAATATTAGATTCTGATGTGCCTAAATTATTTATGTGCTGTAAAATCTTATAAAATGTCACAGTGGCTTTGTAACAACTTCGACATATCCAATTCTCATGCAATCCCGACCCAATTACGCAGAATGCAATTCAAATTCAAAGGCTGTAGGAGGAAGGAAGCTATACAAGGAGATATTACAATATTATTTCTTTATTTTTTGGTTTGTTTATGTGTGTGGGTGTTTGAGATAGCTATCAATAGATGGAAGTATATTTTTCCATTTATTAGATACCCCTTTCTGAAAAAAAAAAATCCTACAGCAATCCTTTATGTATTCTAGAAAATGTATATTTAAAGATATAGATTGGTTGGGGAAGTACAAAAGTGTGTGAAACAAAATGGAAGTAAATGGTGAAAAATCAGGAGGGTAAAGCAAACAAACAAAGACAAAAAAAAAACAACATAAGAGGTTTGCAGACAGGGAAAGAAGAGGCTTGTTGTCTGTATGCAAATTACAAGCTTGGAAAATTCTGGCATTTGCAAATGATCAGAACATTGTGACCTAGTCGTGGAGCTCAAGAGTAATGATAGCTGAGATGTGCCTTGAAATATGTGCAAAAAAAAAATATATATATATACAACTGTAATAAAGTGACACAGTGCTGCACTATGTTAATTCTCAACATGTAAATAATTTTAACAATGGTATTCAGGGACTTTAGCAATTATGTGGAAATGCAACTGCAAACATTATAGTGTGCTAACTTTCATATTCCAACCTGAATGATGAGTAATGTTCACTCGTGAATCAAAAACTGTGGAACTTATGATATTCTTAGTCTCTAAAACATAACTACAGGGGAAAGAAATACTGTGCGATACTGTGCAATGTATGCTGATAAAAATACATCTTATATGTGGTGATTAAATAGCTCAGTTTGCCTTACTTACAGTGATGGCAGCTGTGAGTGCCTAATGTGTCTCTTTGTACGTGTGTATTCATTAACATGGTGCCTTTTTTTTGTGGTAAAAGAAATTCAAAGCCGTGTTTTATAACCCATAACAGAAACCCAGGAGGATTTTTCCAGCAATCAACTTCTAGTGTAACACCAGGGCTAAAGAAGTAAATGGCTGGTAACAGCTTCCATCTGCTGTATCTGACTTTCTGCTGAGGATCGCTGGGAAGTGAGAATGTTTATTTACAGAAAACACAGTATTTATTCTAATACCCCCAATCTAATTTATAATCATCGGTTTTAGCTACCGTCTGTGTTTCTTTTCTTCCATATTTAGAATGCCGACAGTTATATCTGGCCAGTAACTAATTTTTAGACCCATAAACATGCTGTCAGGCAAGAGTTTTAAATGCAACCTGAGGATATTAAACCACCATTTTTTCATTATAAATGGAGTCTCAGTGTTTACCTAAAAAGGGTATCACTAAAATCAGTTGTGTGAACTGCTTAGGCCTTTACTTGGTGAAGGGTGATCTAAAAATAAAACAGATGGTGGATTAGAGACAATAAATCTCTGTTATATATATTTTTGTTCCTAAATCTTACTCCCTTTTTGTTCTTGTCTAAATTATGCAGCTTGAAAGCTATAAAACTTATTTAATCTTGTTTGGGATGAAAGTGATTTTTTCCTCTGGCCTAGTTTGTGCTGATATTTATATATCAGCACAAATACATAACATGTCTGTCATATTCTGCCCTGTTAGCTGTGGTGTGTGAGGTCTCCCATTTCTCTGCAGCATCTCCTAATCAGCTCCAACCTTCCACACCTGCTCAGCTTCAGCTGCAGCTCATCACTGCTCGTCAGCCAGTCAACATTTTAGCAGCAGTGCTTCCCTCATTCAGTGCCAGATTGTGGTTGCAACATGCACTTCAGTCCAGCATTGATTCGTGGTTTAAATTCTTGGTTTCGACTCCAGCTTGCCTCTTCCACGTCTTCTCGTCTCTGCCCCGACCTTCTGCCCGTCCATGACAAGCTTTTTGTCTGTCCCCTTCGGATTTTGTTTGTTCGGCTGATAACCAACCAAAGCACTCCTCAGCCTGCCCACTTCCTGTTGGTGTCTGGAGTTAACCAAAGACTGTTTTCTGCTGCCAGTTAAATTACCTGCTTGTTGCTACTCCTTAAATAAAGTACTTAAAACTCTACCTGACGTTTCAGCAAGAATGTTTCTTTATTTTTGTCCTTTATTTATTCTTGCCGAAATGCCCTCAATACAACTGAAAACTGTGAACGGTTACAACTTTCATTGTAACTGTTGTCACATTTGTTGACGTGACAGCAAGGTCCTACAGACAAATTTTGTGCAGAAGAAATGTGACAGGACGCGTAGAAACTTGAAACTTGCAACATCCATCCATAGTAAATGCTCAAGTGTAATAGAAAAATTTGAGGGGTTCGAAATAATAAAAAAAAATGAACATAAAAAAACCCCTTTTCCTCTTTTCTGTTTTGCTAACAGTGCGTAACTATCTGTCTATATATACACATACAAAACAGCGGGTTATTATCACATGTAAAACATCTCCAGGTCTCAATATATATTTTGATAAAGCTTTCAATTATTAATGGCTGACTTTACTATCGATTGTTAAGATTATTGACTTTCTTCATGTCACTATGGTCTAAGATTAAAACACGAGGGTTTTGAATTAACAGTATTACAGAAAATCCCTTTAACAGAGCTGATTTAGGGATAATCAGCATTGCAATAACTAATTGCAGGTTTACAAACGACAGTAAACTATTCTGTACGTTTTAAATAAATTCCAACGATTTAAAAATCTTACAGCTAATATTTGTTTATTTTACGATGGTTAAATAAACACAACGTCTCCAAAGTACAGACCTCTGGTCAAATGCTGCAAATGTGTTCTAGAAACATTTTTTCTATTTTTGTTAATTGAAATTCCTACATTTTTAGTATAGGACTCCAGTTTTTGGAGAATGGATGTCTTTTGTCTCAGTGCACATCATGGTTACTTTACCCAGATTTGTGAAACCCAGACACATATTTGAACCATGACCTTGTAACTGTCTACCATTAGCTTTTGTCACCGTCAGTTCGTATAACACTGGCAAAAATGGCCTCTGTACCTTTTCCAGCTGGGCATTCTGCTTGGACTTGTAAAGGACCTCCCCAACGGCAACAAACACTGAAAGTACCAGCCCTGCGGCCAGCACGATGAAGATGCCGCCAATGTTCTGCACCCCTAGAGCGCTCGCCTCTTTGCTCTCCTCCTCCGGACAGCCATTGCCTCTCCACCACTTCTCCTTCATCATGTGCATCTTCCCTTCCTCTTGCAGCTGAAGAATAGCTATTGTGATCTTGTCTCTGTAAGGAGAGCCTGTGGATACAAAAAAAAAGCACAATATGAGACCGGTAAACATGTTTAAGAGTCTGGTACTGTCCTTGTTTTGTTCGTGGGCGTGTGAAACACATTCAGACTTGTGATCAAAAAACCTGTCATGTTATTGTTGGCTTCTTAGAGGGAGTTTTTTTTGTTTTTTATAAGTCCTTCAAATCCGGCTAATCCGTAGTTTCACAGAGTGTTTCCAAAATTCTCACTCATCTCTGCAGCGTGAGGATTATAACATGCAGGGATCTGGCAAAAATAATTTGTCTTTTTGTACAGCAGAACCGCTGTCGATTTTGACAAATTAGCTGCCGTTCAAAGACACTTTCATGCAACAGAAATAGCGCCTAAAAAAAGGATCCCTGTGGGGCAAACATCACACGGTTCCATATGTGTTTGGAATTATACGTGGGAACGGGAGATAAAAGTTCCATCATTTTTTTATTTATTTTTTAGGTGCATGTCAGGCGAAAGGACCCAAATTCAAGGTAAGTAGAAAAAAAGCCAGACCTCACAAATATTGAGACTCAGTGGGTGCTGGCATGATCAAGGCTGGAGCAATTGTCACACAGCAGCTGAGATGATGTCCTCTACCATCCAAAGCATAGCTAAATTGCAAACACCCTCTCGTAACCAAAACAAAAAAAATAAAATGAACACTTAGGTTGAGCTCACATGCTTAGTGTTCACAGCTCTAAAAGCTTATTAGTATGTTTGTGTGATTAAAATTCCTTGCATGATAAAGTGCGGTCGTACATCTGAATTTTAGACACGTGGCTCTACAGATTACAAGCCCTTAACTAGAAACAAATGTGTTTTTATTTTTAATAAATAACTTTTTTAATGATAAAAGCGTTCTGTGCTAAACTCAAAGTCTATAAAATATAGCTCCAGGTCACTGGCAGCATCCTTTTTTTTTATCACCCTGATACAGTTTAGCCTGTCAGCTACTTTTTTTTGTTGTTGTTGTTATTAATTCCCCGTCTGCCTCATCTATCATTTATTCATCATCATCCATCATCCTTTTATCTTTAGTCTTTGTGTTTACACTGACAAGAAAGTGTTGGAAGAAAACATAATATAATACACTTTGTGCCATTGAAGTGTTTTTGTTTTTTTTGCAGCAAATTTATTTATTATTTTTATTTTTACCACTTAGTCTCACTTGTACACATTCGACACTCTGCAGCAAGTACAGGTCTCAAAAAACACACTTGTTTATATGCATAGGAGCTTGCATGTGAGAAGCATTTCCCCACTTCATTTAAAGATGCGAGATCCATCGAGTGTCTGAGTCCCAAGCCTCCGAGTTGTGGCTCCTCTCATATTTCAAATGATTAATGATGGCCTAACAAAGAAGGCCTTGGATAAATGCTAAAAGGATGGGTCCTTGGAGAGGAGGATATGGAGAGCGGATTTGGGCAAATGGAAAAGCGTTCTTCCCGACGTCCTGCGCATATGCAGCTACCTAACAAATATTCAACACCCGAGGACATCCATCATTCTTACCACTGTCTGGCCTCAAGCATTAATAAGATCACAGTTTAAGTCGATGGCGCAGAAGACGACGCATTTGTGTTTTGAGGCAAAATGACATTTGAAAGCTTAGAAGCAGCAAAAGGTTAAAGTATAATATGTAGATGAGTTTGTCTTAAAGCTGCAAAAACCTTCAAGTTTATGTAATAGCTGAGGTTTTTCAAGGTTGTGAAACAAGACATTAAGGGGAAAGACACATTTAACGAAGGTGAAAATGATTTCCCTTCTAGTTTTTAACTTATAACTATCTCAATACCTCCAAGAAAACCTCCTGATGGCTGTAATTTTCCTATTCAGCAATGAATAGCAGTGTCATGATCTATGTTTGGTTTAGGTTCTGTTTCTTCCCGTGTGTGTCTTCACTAATCTTCATTCACATCTGTTATTCAATCATCCAATCATCTTCTCCACCAATCACACACCGGTTCACAGTATATAAGCCCTTCACATTCTCTTACTCACCGCTGGATCGCCTGTTGTCTTACCTGTAGCTTTGCCTTCTCGTCTCT
>JAVLVB010000407.1:6053628-6080013 GCA_032876305.1 Orestias chungarensis | reverse complement strand
TTCTCTGTTTGTTTACTTTCTGTAGTCCCGCCTCCGCTTCCTGTTTGTTTACGTCTCGCGTTTCGTCTCCGGTTACCTGTAGTTCCCTGTATTGTTTCTGTTTCATGTTTATGTTCATTATTCATCCCCATCAATAAATAATTTATTCATTCAACTCCACCTCTGCTCGAGTCATTCAGAAACGACCCCTGACAAGCAGAGTTAAAGGTAGAAATGTGTTAGTGGACAGCAATTGCTTTGAGATTGCACATTTCAATTATTAACCTTTATGCATTGAAGACTAAACTTATTTGGTTTAATCCCAGACCGTATCACCACATGAATACAACAAAATGAAGAATCCAGGTACTATGTGCTCATCTCAAGGGCATCACTGTAAATGTTTCCGCACTAGCGCAAACACAATGGGGATATATTTCATTGCGTCTTGCTTTCCCATGTCTGCATCCCTGCACTTTTTTAACTTGCCAAGTCAGCTCCAGAAGTGGACAGCCAGCCATTACTCTCTCTAGTTTGATAGCTTTTGTATCACTGATGATGGCCCCACTATTACAGCTGATAAAAGTGCTCTCTGTGGCCTTGTTGTGACCACTTTAACCTCTGTGATGTCGGCCCTGAGAGAAATAACCGCTTCTGACCAGAATGCTCAGGACATTATGGCTTTGATATGTGTGCTGCTGTCTTTTAAGTCCCTGGTGACAACGGTATTTTTTGACAGATGTACCTCATTTTTATTCAATGGAAATCCATGGAACGTTTTTCCACAACAATGACCACAGTTTTATACCAAACAGGCTTAAACAAGCAGCTGAAACATTTGACCATTTTTAGCAAGTGGGTCTAGTTGCAGTGTAAACCAAAGGAACTCATAATTAACAAAGGAGATTATCGTTTTTTCACAATTTGTCACATAACAACCAAAAACTTTAAGTTCATATTTATTTTATCTGACAAACCCTTACTAAATAAACCCTAATTGGGAAGTGGCAATAAATTACTTTTTGTCCATTTTAACAGTTGAATATGACTTGATCAAGAAAAACCTTTTCCCTAAAGCACTAACTGTATTTCTAGTGTTGCTGTCTTGTTGGAAGGTCAACACTCTAGGGTTAACCTGAGTTAAAGTCACCTTTTGTTTCCATCACAATTGTAGTAACAGAAATTTACAAAAAATATAAAATGTAACGTTCCCAAAGCACATCTAGAGATTGAGCGTTATCTGAAATATTCTTTCGTCTGTTTTGTAGTAAGTCTATTTCTATCTATAAAGATTAATATACCCGATACAAAGTAGTCCAAAGAAAAAGCATGTAAGGTTTCAGATGATTTACCCATAGGTGTTCCTACTCCATACGCTTTAGAGTCTATGAGGCCGCCAATCTGGGTGAGGTTGCAGTTGCGCTGGGTGACAAATTCAATAGTGGTGGACTCCATAAGAAAGGCATAATCGGAGGTCAAAACACGTTGGATGCCTTCCTCCACACTCTTCACCATCACAGATTGCCTCCTGCTATTCATGAACTCCCACATCTTATCATACGTAGAGATCTTTGTCTTCTGCAAAGAGTCAGAGGAGAGCTATTCAATGGCATTTTGATTTCTTTATACTTTTTAAACAAACTGAACTGCTTATATCATAACACTGAAAACAATTGCAAATTGTTAGTCTGGAGCCATGAAATCATTTATCATATCAATAAACAGATAATTTGTTTGAATAACTCAATTCATTATAGTTTGAAACACATTATAAACATTAATTGTTGAATACTGATGTTTTGAAGCCTTTATGTCTGTTAATTAAGAAGACATCCATTATAAATAGCGTGGTAATATTTATCCAAATTGCTACTACAAGAAAATATGAGGTATGTTAGGCAGCAACTTAGTTATAAGTACTTGAAGCATTCATTTCTTTTCACACAGTAACCAAATGTATGAGATCATGGCTTGTTATATTATATATTTCTCCATAAACTGGTCCAACAATAACAACATGAATATAATTATGTTATCTATTACATAAAAATGACCAAAAACAACAAAGGTTAAATGTTTACTGTGGTAATAAATCAAATTAGACATGTTCACCTGGCTTCCACTATGCAGTGCTGCTGTAGTAGTATTTTCAAGGTGGTTTCAAGACATTCACAAAACTTTTATGAAATGTTACAAAACAATCCAGTAAAAGTGGGCAATTCTCATAAGTGAAAAAGTAATGAACAAGATAAAAAAAACAACAACAACTACAAAGGTGAAAGAGGCAGAATTAACATTACATTTGAAAACAGTAAAGCTAAAATACTACTAAAGTCATAAAACCCCACCTTGAAGAATGTCATGGTGGCGCCGTCCTCTACCACCCCGTACAAGATTTTTGTTTGTTTAGCCAGGTCATCAGCAGAGTCTATAGGCGACTCCATCCTCTCCACAGTAAGAAAAGCAGCTAAGTTGGCTGTGTATGACGAAATGATGATGAGGGTAAAAAACCACCAGATGCCGCCGACTATTCGAGTCGACAGGGCCTTGGGCATTAGCTCGGAGCCTGAGGTGAGGGGAAGTGGTAGGAATTAATTTTATGCTTCAATACATGTTTATCTCATTCTAATCTAGTTCTAATCTTCTCATCATCATGTGAAAAAAAAAACAAAAAACAGAATGACCGTGTCAAATAAGCTATTTTCGAGAACTCCTAAGTTTTCCAAGCTTCAGTACATCTGCAACTGGATTCAACAGAGTATCACTCTGTGGACCTCTTCACACCAGACGATTACAAACACTTCAAACTGGCTAAATTATCTAGAAGTGAATCCTTTAATTAATGCAAGAGAGAGATGAATGTACTGTGTAATATGTCTGCTGGGAAGAGAGTGTTCGCATAAATCAATGATTTTAAATCAAACAGTCAGTATTGATTGTTCAGAGCAGTGTGGCAAAATAAGAGCCAGAGAGTCATGCACCCAAGGTAACCTCACATCCTGACTACACACCCCGCTGAACTCAAGGTGCTGAGAGGTCGTTGGCAAGAGAAAAGGGGACTGGATATTGGCAGTTGTGCAATCACGGAT
Organism: Orestias chungarensis; assembly: GCA_032876305.1. Lineage (NCBI taxonomy): Eukaryota > Metazoa > Chordata > Actinopteri > Cyprinodontiformes > Cyprinodontidae > Orestias > Orestias chungarensis. Next base: position 6,076,945 of record JAVLVB010000407.1, on the reverse strand, counting down.
TTGTATTAAGGTTAGTGCTGTTTTCACATAAACTATGTGTTTTAAGTCGTCCTCCTGGCTGGGCCAAAAGAAAAAACATAAATTATTCAATAAAACTTTAGAGATAAGGAGAAAAAATGTGCAGATAGTAAACTTAGTTCCAGGATTTTTAAGGATTGCACGAAAGAGCAGATGGAAAATGTATCTATGGAGCATTGGGAAATTTAGGTTAAAATAGACTTGAAACCTGAAGCTTGTACGAATGTGTGAAATGTGATCCAGTTTTTCTCTGATGTAACATTAAACATATTTTATTTTTTTTGCAAGTTGCAGCACATTCTTTTTCAGTGTTTCAAGTATGATACTTTTTAAACCTTTAGTTGTTTTCCTAATTTTATACTAATTCATGATATCTAACTATGAAGCTTTACATTATTAAGAGCTGATGACTAATTTAGCTGCCGTAATTACTCTAAAGGTGTTACCATTTGTCATATAGTGTCCCTAAACACAATGTCAACATCTTTCAGAGCTCTTAGAGGTTTGAGAGCTGGGTTCGAGTTATTTTGCAAAAAAGAATAGGAAAAATATTATTCTCCAAATGTGCAAAGCTTTGTTCCAGCTAAAGGAGATGAAGAGGATTACAAATACATACACAAATACGTTCACAATTATCAGCTATTTTGTGTTGGTCCATCCAAATCTGTTGTAAAATGATATCAAGGCTTAACGTTGAAATCATATCAAAATCATATCTTATTCAGAAATGTCTGTGTAGTCTTAGAGAACTAAGAGCTGCCAAGCATCCTTTAATGTCTCTTTCTTTTGCCAGTGGGCTTTTTAAAACATCCAGCCCTTATGGACAGTGGGGTATGGAGAGCTTCAGCTCCACAGAGCAACTGCAGCCACAGGCTGAGGCGAATACCTTGCTGCATGAGAGCCCCGACTCCAAACCAGAAACTATTGAGCAGTGTGAAATTGTTTTCCACTACATCAGAGTCTGGGTTGCATGGGTGCGGGTTGTACCACTCGTAAGGGCTAAACCTACAGGAGAAGAACAAAAAGACATAACAGTCAGTATAAAGGGCAATAAATACTGAATTACCTGATGGAAATCACAGAAAATGCTCATCACAACAGGATTGCAAATGTTTTTGTCATTAAAAACGATCTTCTGCTGGAAGTAAATCAAATCATACATGTTTTCATTAAAATCCACTTAATGGCGTGTTGAAATCTCATCAGTTTATTGTGGAACAGATCAGTGTGTCACAATAACATTGTTACTTGTGATAATGTCGAAGTGGATTACTATTATATTCACTATAATTAGCATTAACTTACTCTGGAGCCTTTAAATGTTTTCTTAGCAGCTCCAATTACCTTTTGTCTGCAGATGCAATGTGTCACTCGTATTGTTCTTGCCGCTTTTAAAACAGACAACTCATGTCTTCTTCCAATCTGTTTTTTTTTACCTGTTATTTCTCTTTCCCTTGACACCATATCCCCTAGGGCTTTGCTCCCACTATGAACCTCCCCTTTTTACCCCATTCATTTCCTGCTTGTCTTGGCAGATTGTTGGTGTCTCCGGGTCATTTGTGGACATTTCCCCTTTATTATCCTAAACAAAAGTGGCACGGTGTTAGCACAAGGTGATTGGGTTAGTGGTAAGGATGGGGCACTGATTGAGTTTGTGCTGAAGTGCTTGATAGAGAGAACATTGCTTATGCAGAGTCGAGGGGTCCGTCAGGTAATGCTGTTGAGGAGCTTTCCCTGCAACTTAGTGCATGCTAATAAGCCCGTGGTCATGTAGTGAAAGGCTTAGACTGTTTAAAAAAGGGACGGCAATTTGTCAGCAGTGGCTTTTAGAGATTGCGAGGGATAGACACATTGGTTGGATTGTTTAGTCGAGTGAGGATATTTAATGACAGAATGCGATATCAGGCAGCTTTACTTAAAAGTGGCATTTACTATGCCTTGAATACATAAAATATCTCTACCTGCCTATCGGTCCGTCTTTCTTTTGCAGTACTTTGTATAACTCTTCATGCTAAAACCTATTGCATTTCGTTGTTAAATCACATACCTTATCTGTTTCTTACTATAATTTGCTATTTTTGTGTATATTTGTTCAAAATTGCAACACTAATTGTTGTAAACAGTTGTTGATCAAAAGAAACTGCATACAAATACATGCCACAATTTTTTTAGATAATATTCTTAGATAATATTTTTTGTAAAGCATAACATTCCACAGAAAAATATGCTGTAACTGTGATATGAACCTGTCAAAAGATTCCAGTGGGTATAAATACCTTTTTAAAACACTGCATGAAGACCAAAGTGCTTGTGAATTAGTTTGGTATTAAGGAAAGCAGTGTGTAACCCTTCCTAAGGTGAATCAAAATGTCAATGCAGGACGTGACCGGACTGTGTCAGCAAGAACAGTCCGTCCACAATTACAAAGTGGGGGATATTATGGAGCGAGTGCAGTGCATAAACCTCTCATTACACAGGTGAGTGCACATTTAAGACTTCAGTGAGGCAAATAGATAAGTAAAAAAATAAAAAATAAAACACAGGTGATGGTCTGCAGAGATATGTAGGGAAAAAAAGTGATTATTCCAGGTGAGTCATCTTTCACTGGGAGGAGGAAATAGGATTGAATGCTTGATGCTATGAGAGCATAATGCTGTCATGGTTTGCTTTCACCTGTCCCCTAAGAGGAAAGCATTTCCAAAAATCAATAATGTTTATGTAACCTGGTGAAATGTTTCTATCTTATTGGATTTCCATTTTTTAAGTCTTTTCTTCTCTCAAAACCTTTATTTATTCAGGACGTTGCTGCAAGCTGTTTGTTGCATAGTGTATATGACAAACAAATCCCGAATCTGGAAATACGTAATGAAACAAAGTGAAAGGCTATTGCATGATAACTGCATATATAAATACAGACATTTCATATGATCTCGCTTTAATATTTTCTTTAATCACAGTTGGCTTATTAGCTATTTGATTTTAGATGCACGGGAAATGCAGCAACCTTACGGAGATGTTGCCCTTCCATGGCAGATTTTTGCAATTCTGTCCCCCAAAGATTCATCTGTGCAGACATGCTGGTGATGACACAATATAATTCTTCTTGTCAACATCATCAGGCTCCTGATTTACTGGAATGTCAATGAGCTCTGTCTCCTTGGAACCACAGGCAACAGTAATGACACCATGGCCTTGTGGAGCTAAGTGGATTTCAAATTGTTCGCTTGCACACGCTTCCTTCTTCTTTTTATTCTTGCACATCGACATATTTGTCTTTCTGCAAGAACATTTAAAGCTGTGCGGGTTCTGCGGAAACAGCTGTGTATTTGCATTGAGACCTGTCATATCCGTCTCCAAGTGAAACAGTACTTATGTGGTACTTCACAGTTGTTATATATAATCTAAAGATGCTGCCTGATGCAAACCGAGGGCGATGTAACATGCATGCAGAAGGCGAGGCTTCGGCCGTAGATCTTTAAAATGCACACTTGATCGGATTGTGTTTGTCTCCGTCAGTGTCTACATGTGCTGTGTATGCGCAGGTCTAGATCGCTGCTCCACACAACCTTTGCCTGTGGCTAGCCTATATTCCAGTGGAGCCGTGTCATGCACACCAATCAGATAGAGGGACGTGGAGGGGATTGTGGTACAGGCAGACGTAAGGTCACCTCGTCAGACTTAGCTCATGGGACATGTTGACCTGCTAGTTAACTTTCAAGAGAACTTTTCCCCATCTTTTTTTCTACCTGTTCGAACAATATTAGCACAAAACATACTACTTCCATTACGTTCACGTTGGATTCAATTTGTCGTGCTGGGGCTTATAGATTTGTTGTCTTTCCCACCTAGGGCCAACTGTAAATGGTGTCTGCGTGCGATCTTAAACATTTGAGGCGCCTAACACTTGTTACAAAGGTGTCTAAAAAGGGCTTTCAAAGCTGCAAAAACCAGTAAGTCATGTAAACATGTACAAATGCTTTTTTAATCATCCACTTTTTAAGAAAGGAGGTCATGCTTTGTCTTGGCTTTTTTTTTTTATCTGAGAGAAAATGTTTTATAAAAAAAATTATAGCACCGATCGCTTTAAGCGCAAACAGAGCTGGAAGAAAACACTAAGTAAAAAGTGTGCTTTGTTATTCTGGCGCTTTGAAATTAGACATCCTATTTAGTTAAGAAAATATGTGAGTAAATTGAGTCAAAGACACAAATCCCTGGTGAGATTGAGGTGTTTAGTGTTTTATTGTTCAAAACTGGGACTTTATAGGCTTACTCCACTCACTCCATTTGCAGGGGATTAAAGAAAATAATATACCCTGCTTTTGGGGGGATTGTTTAATCAATCTGGCGGCTGTGCAATCAATAGTACAATTATGAGAAAACCAACTCAGCTAACTGTAGAGAAACAACACTGTAATTCAGATTTGACTGCATACTTTTACGCTAGCAGAAATGGCCAGGTCTGTTTGCGTGACTGATATGGTATACAGTAAAAATATCACATAGTGCATTATTTTATTTTAACCCCAGACTACATTTAATAATAATCTAATGCAAGTACTTACTTTGACCAGCGGTAGAAATAAATGCTCAAAATTTGCATATTCTGAACTAACTTAGGTGACAGTTGCTTCTTTGCTCTCATGTGATCATTTTGCCAGTAACATTTACTGAGGTGTGCATTAAACCCAAACCTCTTGTGATGAAAAGAGAAGAGCCCTGGGGTTAACACACATTAAAGTGCATCAACTATGCAGTAAAGTGTTTCAAGGTGTGATGTTCATGAAGATAGAGTAAGAAGTGTCCTCCACACCTTTCTTATGCTTAGTTAGGGGACTTGACAGCTGTTTTTACAGTAGGGATGTTTGTGGAAAGACACTCTGTATAACAATAGCACTTTTTAATGACCATACTAGGTCTTAGTGTGTTTAAAGAAAATTGTTTGTCCTGAAGAATCATTGTGGCCACAGATCAAAGACGTCTTATACACATTTAGGAAAAATTAATACCTATATGTCAGAATAACAGCCAGATAGGCTAACAGGAAAATAGGTGGGAGGGATACAATCAAGTGGATTGACATGTTACCTGGCTATGACAAAGAGCACACAACTGACACCCAAGCAAGCCAGCAGAATATACATCCAGATATCCGGTGAGAGCGGGTTGAGGAAAGAGAAGACGCCAGGATTGGTGCCGTTGGGCTTGCGGTATATAATACTTATCCCCAGAGTCATGAAGGGCTTTGAGAAGTCAATGACCTTCTCCCTGACGTAGGTGATGGCCAAAGGAGCAACAGCAAGGTCTGCTTTCTGCAATCACATAATAGAGTTGAGTTTTTAGGCAAGCAATTTAACAATCAATCTGATGACAAACTGAATAACTGCCCGGCCGACCAAACAATCAACAAACCATTAGACCGGTCAACAACTCAATCAACTTGCAAGCAAACAAAACATCAGACCAATCAGTCAAAAGCAAATACCTGAACAATCAACCAACCAAAAAAATTAAAATAACAAAAATTAATATAATTAGATAAATAGCAACTTATTTCCACCTTAGGCCTTTTAAATCATAAAGTAGCAAGAAATAACCCATGAGAGAAAAATAAATCAAGCTCATTGCCAGTGTTTCAACTAAATAGAGATTTCCTCGAAATTACAGTTATTACATCTAATCCTTCTTATATTGCACCAAAGGTGAGTCACAGAGGCAAAACTCTTTCCTGTAGATTTTTGTGTGATGAATTAACGTTGTGTCCCCTACGAACATAACATTAGACCCTTGGGCTGCTGCTTAGCATTTGTGTCTGAGTATTTTTACATAATCCTTCAGAAAGTTATTTAATTTCATACAGCAACTGTTTGTACCTCATTTAGGTCGAGTTCGACTCAAGACTTTTTCGAAGTAGTGGTTGGCTCTGGCTTGATCTCCTCATAGCTGTCATTGCTTTGATTATAAAAAGGACATCATGTTATATTGTGTACAAAAATTCAGTAGGGATTTTTTTTTACACTAAAATTATTTTAATTGTTAATGTGAGTTTATGCCAATCTCAATTTGTGGCTATTAAAAGGTCACTATGGGTAAAGAAAAAAAATATTTCAGAGAGCAAAGGTGGACAATGTTCTGTGATATTATTATTTATTCAAAAAAAATTAAAATGTAATTAAATTTTAACCATAATCTTCTGGTATAGGTGTATCAAGGATAAAATATATTTATAATAGGTACAATTTAAGACCAATTTAGAATTGTAGTTTTCTGAACACGTGATATTTAGATATTTAGTACAAAAATGAGAGTGTAAGGGACTAGAAGAAATTAGATAACTGGGGGAAAGTTTTTGCGTATCCTGATCTACTGCTCAAACACAACCATTTCTCAGGTTTATAGAGAATAAGCTGAAAAAAAGATAAAATAACCATTGAAGGAAACTTGTGTGGTCTATACCCATTATGGTATAAAAGGTCTTTTTATGTCAATTTTAGAATATGATTGGCAGAGTAAATAAGAGAGTATATAAAGGCAACACTATCCTAAATCACCACTAATTACTCTTAAACTTTGCGAATAACCATCTCTGAACCTTCATTTTAAACCTTGAAGCATGTGGGTTTCCGTAGGAACAGAAACCTGAGGCCACATTATGAAACACTGGCTCACCAAAAAAAGACATTAACAAAATCGTTGTCTAGCTAGAGAGTCCTGATTCCAGATGCAACTTTCAAATTGAACGAGTTGGTATAGCGGAGCAATGGTGAAGGGATTTGGATACCCTGGCCCCCTAAAGACCAACTAAATAACATTTAAGTAATTGAATTGGTCCCTATCATTACTAACCATTGGACATTGTTGGTAATGTTACTAAGGTAAAAGCCTACCTTAGTAACACTATTAACCATGTCCAATGTTTTATTTTAAAATTTTAATTTCCCTTTGGGATAAAGTATTTTTTTTATTAACATCACTGTTAGCAGAAGGATAAAGCCCCATCATACAAAACTTGAATTGTTAAACATGAGATCCCTGTAATAAATCTAAATTTATAACAAAGTTGTAACTGTGTAAATTAGGACTATTTTACAACACGCTTGTTTTTGAAGAGCTACAGTGATGTGCATTTATTTGTGATTAATTTAGTCAGTTATTCACTTATACTGCCTGGGTGTTTTGTGTTTTAATTACAGTAGTTTAAAGCACACAAGGAAAAATATATGAAAAGGAATAAACTTTAGTCCTATTTTGAGGCTTTTAGAATAATTTTTTTATTGATCTATTTTATAAATGGAAAACTAACAACAGATCCCTGTGCTTCAGCATAAATAAATATTATGCAGAATGCCTTTGTGATTGTAAACTCACATGGTCCATGAGCTCCCGCACCATGCCATTCCACTGGCCTGTACCCTCGTCCAGTGCTCCATACTTCCCATCTTCCACTAATCGCACCTCATAGCGAAACCCCAGGATACGAGAGAGCTCCCTCAACAAGTCAATGCAGTACCCCTCAAAGCGGTCGTTCCCGTAAAGAGGCTTGTCAGATTTTTTGAACATCACATACGGCTCCTCCTGTGAAGAAAATATATGGCGGTGTAGAAATCAAAGGGTTTTGCAATGTATATATTTCCATGCACTAAGTGTGCAGCGCTTGTGTGTTTGCTTTCATCTACCAGAATGGTGGATACACGCAGGGATTTGTTTGCCAGGGAGTCGGTGATGTTGAATGCCTTGCTTTTATGAGTCTCTGTCATATTTAGACCGCTGGGAGGATCCCAAGTTCCAATCTGTTCAAAGAATTTACTGTCAAGTTCACATCACCTCTTGTGACTTCAAAGCAGCAATAGCCGTATTTTGTTCTTATTAAGGCTTTTGACATCAATCAGCATCAACAGTACAAATTAAAAATGCACCTTTTCCAGCCCTTCCTCCTTTAGGCTGACGACATCTAGATCAAAATCCGTTCTTAGCCCATTGGTGTTGTTGAATAGAACACGTCCCGTCAAACCATCCCAGTGAGCCTGGAAGCAGAAAAGGACCAAAACCTCATCTCTTCTCTGTAGCCTTTCTCAAGTAAATTCAACCTTCCTAAGCTTAACATTTGTCTCTTCTTTGGTCTAATTCCAGCTGTTTTTTCATCTACAAAGATAAGTGACAATAAAGAACAGAGACAGGCTTGACAGGTAAGAGTTCATTATGCACGTGTTTCATTGGGCTTGAAGTTAAACATCAAAGCTGTTTGGAAGAACAGGCAGGAGTTGTGAGTGATGGCAAAAGCAGGATGAGGTATGGGTGGGGAGGGGGTTTGGATGGTGCACTGACTGCACAACAATGGCTCACTGTGAAAATTACCTGCAATGATACTATCCGCAGAATGAAAGAGGTTTGTAGAACAAAGTAAATGGCTGACCCTGACCAGAGTTAAGGAGACGGTAGGGCTTTGATAAAAACACAGGAGGCGATAAGAGAAAATGTAGGGGTGAGGACACATCCCTAATATAATTGTTATTGGGAGTAAAGCAGTGTGTTCTTTGGACACCATTTACAAAAAGCCTGCAGAGAATGTCAAAGTTGGGAAACGCTGGAGATGTTTACGTCCGTTTGATTATAATGATCACCACAAGGGACAGCAAGACAAAATGTTTGCAAGGGAAAAACAACACTGACATTGTTAAGTGAAGAATAACACAGCACAAAGGAAAAACACTGTGAAACATGAACCAAAATGAGGGCTAGAAAGTTCAGCTCCATCTGAAGGTGATGGCCGTTTTACCTCTTTGATGAGGTTCATGAAACGACCTCCAAAGCGCCACGGCTTGTGGCGATTGCACTGCAGAGAGCTGACGGTGATTTGCTGCGACTGCTGCACCGCCACTGCCACCACATGCACGGCGTCGTACATCAGAGCTGCGTCCGTCTGCAAAAGAGAAGGTAACATTTTCAGACGTTTTTACTAGACCCACTGACACCTCCGTCTGTATGACCTTCCTTCTCCTTGTTTTATCCCCTGCGGAAGGAACATAGGAAACTATTTAAGGTCTTTTGTGTCTCTCTTTATTTGCGGGGAACTTAAATCAGGATTATCACCAGCAATAAATGCCCTGAACAAATGGCCCTGTGTCTTAGCCTGTTAGTAAAAATATCCGACCGGTGTCTGAGGCAATCAGAAACCTCTGCCAGACAGAGTCTTTCAGTGGAAGGCGGACGTGTCAGTGTGAAGACTAATGGGGCCTGATGGGTGTGCCTATGTTCCAGAGAAAACCACCACCGGTGTAGACAAGACCATTTTTGACACACTCACTCTGCAGGTGCAGAACACGAAAATAAAAAAAGATCTGGATGAGCGTTTAAATATATAATAAAATAATGTGGCGCACTGCCATGTCTTTAATCAGAAATTTAAAAACATTAAGTCATGTTACGCACATGTAATGTATGTATTTAATCGCAATTTTAAGGAAAGGTTTGCACATAAAAATGTTGTCCATCACAATTTTAATTAGACAGGATTAAGGTGGTCTGTCTATATAAATTAAGCTGGAGCGGATTTTTTTTTGGGGGGGTGGGATATGTGAGTAACGTGGGGCTTTTCTTGTTCCCTCTGCATCTATTGCACAAAAACCCAATAAGGTAAAATTACACTTGTGATTGCAGTTTAACTTTTTTTTTTTTTAAATCATATCCTCTACTTAACTCTGGAAATAAGTCAGAAAACCTGTAAAATTCTTAAGACTATATTTCTTTACTTCCGGCATGCTGGGATTTCTCTTACCTGCTTCAGCGGGAGAATTCCCCGCATGCTATCTGTCCACTCAGTTTGCGACAGTCCGCATTAACTCTATTCAGGTCAGCTCAGGTCTCTTTTTACATGGTCCCATGCAGAATGAAATACACTGCACTGATTATATTTGACAATTCTTTGATGACTAACTTGCAAGGTGATATATTCCTCTACAGACTACAACTGTTCTGTGTTTGTCTTTGCTGTCAGAGATTGTGAGCAGAGGTGCAGCTAATCTTATGTTGGGATATATTGTTTTACATAAAGCAGGAATTGGATATTTAAAAGAGTTCCACCAGGACAAAATTATAATCTATACACTATTTATTCAAGCCTTATAAATTATTACAGGGTAATTACTGTCTAGCACCAAACAGAATGAGACACTGATAATTTGATTTAATTTGAGAAAATAAAAAAGAGATGGATTTCTCCAGTTTTTCTTTTCTTTTAGAATTGATGGCTGCTGATGTAAAATGCAGCAAATAATGGGAAACATCTTCGGAGTCTAATCCCCTCACTGCTTTCCAGAGAAAGGGAAGGGCTAAGGGCAAAATCTGCTTCCTCCCAGTAGCAGCGTACAGTGTCTCAATGGGGCGATCATGACAAAAGCTCATTATGAAAACTATGCTCTGTTTATTGGATAGAGGGGAGTCACAGTCACCAAATAATCTTTTTTTTCCAACTTAAATGGACTTTTCTTTTATGTAGTTAACTTTCTATTACGGAGTTATTTAAAGTCAAGTTTGTGAGTTAAACGTCTTGTGTAGGTGTGTGTGTGTGTGTGTGTGTGTCTCACAGCGAAAATCCTAATAAAAAAGAAACTACATGTTTTGCTGTCAGTTTATTTATTTTACAGATTTGATACATACATATAAATAAAACTATTATCCCTGTCTGTTATGCTTTTCCGCAACCTTTATTCTCTCCTTCCAGTAAAAATCTGTTTAATTTGTCTTTCGTCTGCTGTCAACTATATGCCGCGAATTTTCAGTTAATCAGTCTGGCTCTAAATTTATTCAGAGGGAAAAAAAAGCACTCCTGGGAATAGATGTCTTAAAGCTTGTTTGACAGAAAAACAGATACAGTGTGAAAGTTAGGCCTGGAAGTTTATATTTAGTCTACTTTTGATTCTGAAATATGAAATATGCCTGAGTCTGAAATCCAGCTGGATTGCTTTAAGCACAGCCACGATATGTGACAGGAGGCTGACAATTCATTTTATGAAAGCTCAACAGACCAACTTTTAACCTCTTCTGCACAGTTTTTTTCTCTCTCTCTTTGTGAAGTTCTTTACTCTACTTTGTAAATGTGTCCTGATATAAGAAAAACAGGAAAATAAATTGCTTTGATTTGTTTCCTTTTGTTCTAAAATAGTTGCATTTCGGTGTACCTGTCATTATACTAAAATGTTTTTGTACCAATTTATGCTTAGGTGATACTTTTATTACATGGGATATATATATATATATATATATATATATATATATATATATATATATATATATATATATATATATATATATATATCTTAAAATGTCTTAAAATGTCATCACCTGACTACAGCAGGCTCCTGCTACTGTTACTAGGCCCTACCAGAACTATCATAAGATGTTGCAAAAGTTTATTATTCATAGCAGGTGTGCAAGACGAAAACCTTAGCTTTTTATAATCTGTATTATTATTTTTTATTTGGATCTTAACAGCATGGTATGTTAAGAACTTCATACCAAAGAAAACATTTGATGAACTCAAAGAGGTTTTACCTCCATTTCATGATAATAATAAAAAGGGACTGCTTAAATGATTTTAATGAAGTAAAATTTAAGCTTTAAAAATAATGAAGAACTTAATAATAATAAAGTCTCAAGTAAATCAAAAATACATAGGTATAAATCTTCTGCAATGAATACAACTGAATATAACATGACTTCTTGTTCCGCATAGAAATTTCTTGGATGGGATTGGCAAACAGTAGGACTAATGTAATTAATATCTACTGCTATTAGAGGTACAAAATAAAATAACTATTTCATGCATTTAAAACTAAATTATCATGCTAAAGAAAAATTATCTTTGCTTTCATGTAATTAAAAACTGTTAGATATGGAAATAAACTGTTAATTCCCACAAATCTGGCACTATTTTACTCATTTAACGGGACATTACTCATCCTGTGTAAACTTTAGTTGGTGTTTTATTTAGGTTTTTATAAGTTGGAGTTTGTAAATCCTGCCTTCCAAGAACAAATCAAATACACTTTTACAGTCTGGCGCAATAATACATGACGGATTGGTTTGCCATAACTGCCACTTTCTCCCAGCTGCTTCTGCCTGAAACTTTTGCACACTGCTGATTAAAAAACAAGCTGTTGAGCGTTCAGCCTTCAGCACACTGTCACTTTAGACAGCTTTGGATGGTGTTTCCATCTACTCATTTTCTCCTGTCTTGCATCTAGATGTATCTAATGCATTCATAGTCTGACAACATGTACCACAAAGACACATCAGTACAAACGCTTATATTATTACGGCCTAAATGTATAATCATCTAAGCAATAATGAGACCTCCAAAGGAACCATTTATTTTTTTTTGATAGTAGCTGCCTGGTCCTAAAATATATTCAGCAAACTACCAAAACTACCAGCAAGCACTGATATACATGCAACCCCCGACAGCATCCTTTCGAGCTAAAGGGTACAAATAATTTGCCATCCTTGCTTTTAGGGTAAAAGGTGTCTTAGAAATAAAACAGTAAACATAACATTAAAATTAAGCTGCAAAGATAATTTTTTTAGTTTCTGACAGTTTAATTCAGCAAATATTTTCTAAATTGATAAAATCAAACTTTACTTAACATTTTTGGATTTATTGTACTATGGATCCTTTTTCATAATTCTGTGGCATTGTCTTTTTTTTAAATGAGAAAAACTAAACTAAATCTAATTTAAACAAGCGACCTATAGAACTAAGCTAGTAACTAAAACCTTAGTCCACATTCCACAATAAGATTTACTTTGCTAAACAGTGAAGCAGATTATTGCCAGTAAACTATCTCAGAGTGATGCACTGTTTGAAATAAATAGATAACTAAATCTAAGCTAAAAGGGAAGAAGACGGAAGAAATTTAGTTAGGCATTTTTCAAACAGTCATATGTTTAAGAGCACTGTGGAAACGACTCATGAAGTGCAACAACAACAGCTTTTTTGCAGTGGTGAAAAAATCTTTTATCTGTGCGCTGTAGAAGAAGAGGCTTTGTTTATGTTCACATAAAGATTGATCAGATGCATCCTTTTATTTGTAGACAGGATATTGATAAAGGCACAGTATACACACAGATCTGAAAGCCAAACTAATCCACTGGTTTCGCCACTGGCCTCTTTGTTTGACCAATTTCATTCGTTCTTTTATTTACTCCATATTCTGAATCTTCTCTTCCTACAAATTGTTCTATTCTCAATCATTTAACTTTGCATGGCTGTGATACATCACATTTGAGTGTCAGTTTTCAATTATTTTTAAGGCAAGGATCTTTTTTTACCACTTTGGAGCCGAACAATCGCTCAGATTTGCTGGAAACAAAAAGAGGCTGGCATCGAGTGGAATTCAAGATCAAGGGGGGAAAAAGATGAAATGAAGGGCTCACCGCTTTGGCAGATTGCATTCAATTTAAAAACAATTCAAGAGCTATCTTGATATTTATTACAGTACCGAGCAAAGATCCTCCGGGGCATTTTAAGTGCTTTAGGTGGAATCAATTTTGCACCTTTGGGACACTCAGAAAAGGATGGAGGTCTCGAATAATATACCCAGAACCTTTGTATCCTTGTCTTCTCTCTCTCTCCCCACCTTTAGACATCCCATGTCGCCATCTGGAACTGCAAAACCTCTCTTGGCTTGGTAAATACACCAGTCCTGAAGTAATTTCCATCCTGTAACAACTCACTTCTCTCCTTTCCGTTCACGCCTTTGTTCTTTGCATTTTCTTGCTCTCATAAAAGTAACGCGTGAGGAGCATTCAAATGCAAACACGCATGCAAAAACCAATTATCAAGATATGTGTGCACCATGGGAACACATGAAAAACCATGTCATTTCAAGACACACTAACAGACCCCCAAGTTGCAAGCTTCCCATCGGGATACCTCATTTGTTGTCATTGCTTGCCGTTTCCTCATTTATAACAGGTGAACCTCTCACAGTTGAAGCAAGGTCCTGTGTGCAAGTGTGTGTCTGTTTATACAGACATATTTATTACTGCAGCATAAGTATTCACACCGCCTCTCCATCGGTGCATGATTACATATGATAATACAGCACCCTGAAAAACGACAGCTAGCTTTCTTACCTCTTTCCAGCCAGCTTTCCTCTTCCAGACTTTTCTCTACATAATAAACAAACAAACAGACCCGACTACCTGGCTGGTGGTGGGCATGTGCTTTTGGCACTGATGTGTGAGGAAATTCCACTGTTCATACAATCCATCAGGCCCCAACTGGCCATAGGAAGAACCGGGAGTATTCCCGAAGTACCGGCCTAATTTTGGCCTGCTGGCCTGCGCCTCTCTTTAAAAGAAAAGGCTGCCAACGCTCCACGAGCGCGGCCATCAGAGAGACAGCCCACTTAGAGGCCACTCAGGCCAGCAGCATGTGAGGAAGGAAAGACAATTTGTTTATTTTGATCAACCGTATCGTCCGTATCTTCCTTATCAACCACACAGGAAGGGAGGAGGAAGGGCCGTGGCTTGTGTCTGGACTCGGTCTCCCAATGTGGTAAAAGGAAGAGAAAAGTCGCCGCATACAGTGAATAAGGCAAAAAGGGAAAAGTCCTGGAGGAAATGCAGAAAAGTAACAGCCCCCCCCCCCCTCCATTCATTAAAAAAAGATGGAAGTAAAAAACAAAAAAACATGCGCACACAAGTTATTGGTACAAATATTCTTTTAACATTATTTTTGAGTTTAAAAAAGAAACTACATGTTTTATTTTATAGATTATTTTAGAAACACCAACATTTTGCGTTTAAACTTTAAACACAGTATGATGTCCAGAGACCCCCAAAGGTATTTGAGGCTGCACACATTCAGGAAAATAAATATGGGGCAAATATACAGTAGCTTTGGCCTTGAAATTACAAAAGGATTGGGATTTTAAAATCACTGATTTACAAGCCACTTTATTATTATTAATAATAATAATGCAAATGGGAAATAAGCTTACCATTATCATGTATATGAATACAAGGTCAAATCAGTGAGACATAGGCTAAATTATCTCACTGTATGAACAATAGTGTATGGAAAAACACTGTAAGCATGTGTTTACGATTAAAGGTGGTGATGGTGATGACACCATTCCTGCTGGTGCTTCAGGAGAAGCAGAGCATTAGGGACAAGGTACAGAACCATTTCTACAGTAAAGCAGCAACATGAACACCACCAGATGGTAGCATTGACATAAACGGCTCTCAGCTGTAATAACAGCTTTCATGGTGTTATAGTGTTATTCTATGAAGTGATTGTGTTTTGTTGAATGTTTCTGTCAGTTGCTGACTTGTTGTTATGTATTCCAGCTTAAACATGGATGGATTTGGTGTGGGTTGGGGTTCATTAGTATTTCCCCTATGATAATGTGCCACTAAAGCAGCTGATATTTTTACATGATATGATTACGTATAGCTTCAACCTTGACACTACTTATTATGTTAAATCTTTAGTATCTTAGTACAATCGCAAATACAGCGGTAAGGTTACTGTATATTCCAACCTTAGAATTCACAGTAGGTCCTGTAGGTGGAGTCTTGTTTGGAATATGCTATAAGTGTGTGTGTGTGTGTGTGCACTACTGCGTTTTCCATGTGCCCATGCATCCAGGTGTGTGAACATGCGTGTGTGGGCAAGGCCAGGGTGGCCTTGTTGGGTGATTGACCCCTGGCCTGAAAAAACCAGGCCCTGCATACCATACACATATAATTAATGCTAGTGTAATTAGCATGAGAATATTATTCATCATGCATCACTGGGCTGCAGCTACAAGGCACAGGCGAGCTACAGCAACCCATGTACTGGCAAGATGTACCAGAAAAACACAACCAAAAAAATCCCTCCAGCGATGCCACCAGCATTAGACTCACAATGTCAGTGAGAGAGAGATAGGGAGTCTTTGTTTTAGAGGAGCTGAAATCATTCTGCCCTCAGATCACATATGGACCCATGGGGTTTGATGATTTGATTGAAGAGGGAGGTAATTATTCATTTCATTCCAGAGTTTGTATGGATTTTTGTTGCTTCATTGAGCACACAGTAAAAGTATCGTGGTCAATACAAGTATTTCAGAATCTGCCTAAAGGAAGCTACAGATGTTTGACATCTAAAAGTCCTTAAGAATAAATTCCGTTTTTTAATGCAGTTGCAGAATCTCACACTGGCAATTTTTGAACAATCAAGTCTTTTACAAAATGACTAAATCTTTTGTTAAGGCATCACATATTTACATAAAGTACAGGGCACCTTTTTGCACAACCCCATTAGATTGAACAGAGACTCAGTCCCTTTCTTATGCACTTCTACCTGGACTACCCTCATTTCTGTAGGATTTTGGTCTTAAATGTTCTTGAATGACATTTAAGACCAAAATAACTGATCTTTAGTTAGTGTAGGTTTTCGAAAGAAAAAAGAAAACAACACATAAAAACGGTGATATACCATCACACATCTCTTATATAGCATATATCATCTCTTATAGTGAGCTTTGGAGTTATATTTGTACCTTCTTTACCCTTTTCTCTCCTTGTTGCCAGTGGCTACCAAAAATTTAAATCTGGCATAATTTAAAACCCCAAGAAAGTGGATAATTATGGATCCATAATTTGAAGCTCTTAAAAAATTTGATACATCTATTAAGATATAAAAAATCTGTTACATTTTAATAGAAAGGGATGATTGTGATACAAATTATTGTGACAAAAAAAAAAACTTTATTTCTTTTTTCTAAAGTTAATAAATGCAAGTCGAATCAACAAGGTTGACAATTTATGATGTCCAAATCTCAATACTAGTAATGACAATTTCAAACAAATATTTTAATTTGGCTGGTATTGATTTGTTTGATAAAAACATGGAGAGATATATCTGTCTATCCAAAAGCAAATCAGAAGCCAGCTGTTACGTTATTATTTGCCATAACAAGGGTGAGATGTACTACAGGTTAGGGAGGTGTCTGATTGCTCCCTTGTTCATTCAGCATGATGGCCATAAATGTACAGAGTCATAAATAACTGCTCTAGCGTCAACTGCAGGATAAACAAAGAGTGTGTAAACAGATGGTATGGCTCCGATGGCACCCTCTTTTCAACATGAATTAGTCCGACTGGGACAAACACTAAAACGGAGCTTAAACTGTTGGGATGATGAGGCGTCGCCACTGGCTCTGACAAGTGAAACTGAAGCAGAAGTGCCTCAAAGTGCAATAACCATCAGGGTCCTTGATTAAAAAATGTTTAGGTTAAATAGATTATTTTCTAAAAGAAGTGTTTCATCCGTCACACAATACTATTAATATTTTTGAACAATTATAAAAGTTTGTCCTTATTTGAATTAAAACAAAAAGGAATCTCTGGGCTTATAACAGGGAGAAAAACAAACACTTGACACCTTTGGCCGCCTAAAAATGCCTAAAAAAACGTTATTGCGCACAAGTTCAGAAATAAGATAACTCTCAATTCATGGATGATTACTGACAACCTTCTGATTTCACGCAATAATTTGAATCCAGTGAGTTTCAGGGCGTGACTGACATTCATCAGGATAAACCACAAAATAAAGCAAAGGCATCCATAATGTGAAATGGGTTTTCATTCCCCATGGGAAACATCTAAGGATTAAGTTCTTCATTTATCATTTATCAATGCATGTACATCCAAATTGTATTTATATATATTTTTTATCAGGTACACTTAAGTATTTAATTGAAACATTATTAAAAGATTTTTTGATATCGCATCTCAAAGCAGAGTTTACTGATGTGTTATTGCTTTTTCATTTTTTGATATTGTCGGTAATGTTTATATTGTATACATTATGTGACACTTAATGTAAATAATAACAAAGCAAAGCAATTGCTGTTTATGTTGTCTTGGATACACTAATAACTTCATACTTATGTTCATTGGCATCACTATAGCTATTTCTGATGCAGCAAAATGAGAACAGAAGATGTAACACTGCAGTTATAAAGTAAATATTAAGTATGTGGAGTCATTACTTCTCCATAGTAATTGAATGCACAGTAATAATGCAATAATTACAACAAATATTTTATAACTACTAAAGGAGCTATTTATTATAAGGATTTTATGCTTAATTTTATACTTAGCCAATAAAAACTGAAATTGATTATCAGGGTGGTTTAAGGATACTAATTCTGTTTGGAAAAACACTGATGGTCATGAATTGATGCCTGGTTTACCTTTTCCCTAATAAATTTACATTAATTGACAAAAAAAAAAAAAAAATTATGGTGTTTGAAACTTTTTTAAATGATCTGTTCATTCCTTTTTTGTCTGCACAGTCTGGGTGTCAGTCATGAATCTGGTGCAAACAAATCGTTGAATGGGACAACAGAGTCTGCAATGACAAAGTCAAAGCAGGACAATGAAAAGATGGAGGCTAGAAAACACTGAAATGAGAAATATGTGATTTATGGGTCATTTTATGTCTGACTTAGGTCTCCTTGTGGAAAATGGAGAACAGGCAGTGTCAGATCACTTCAGTGGAAAAAAAAAATCCCTGGAGTGAGATTCAGACAAATGGTTTCTTTATCTTTCTCTTTCTTCCTCTCTTTATGTCTCTCTGCTTGTGACTTTTCCAACTCTATCTATCTTTGCCTTTTGCTCAATGTGCTTTGCTGGGGTTCTTCCTCCCATCAGCCTTACATCCTTTCTGTTGATTCTTTTTCCTTCACCAGCTGCTTTCTACAGTATTTCACAGAACTGTGAGCCAGCATTGCTCAAAAGAGATAAATGGAAAACTTTGTCATTCCATCTTCAATTTTCTTTCTGTGTAGACACATAGTTATATTTTAAATTTGCACTTCCGCGTCCCGAGGCACCGGGAGCGTTTGGATACATTTAAAAAGATTTTGTGAGCCCTTGGTTAAAGATTCTTTGGGATAGTAGATACATTTTTTTGGCAGCTGGTTCTTGGCTTCACTCTAGATTTAACGTTGCTTTAATGGGGGGTTAAAAGACGTGCTTTAAAATATCGAGTGTGAGCAAAAATGTCTTAGATGCACACAAAGATTGATTGAGTAAAACTGTGTTTCGCAGAAGGACCCAGCGATTCAATCGACACGGCTCGAGTAAATAGATAGGATTTACTGGAAAAAAATCCAAATTGCAAACTTCAAAATGCAAAACACAGGGATAAGGCAACACTCGTGGTCATGGTCAAAAATAGGTTTGTTACCGTAAAGACAAACCGGTTCAGTGGTCAGGCGTGATCAACAGAAACAGGTCAAAACTACAGAAATGCAAAACGGGGATCGCTGGACATCTACTCACGAAAGCATTTTCAATACTCTGGCAGTTAGACTGGGGAAAACGGGCTGGTTTTAAAGTCAGTAAAACCGGTTAAACTCATGAGTGTTGATAGGTGGGCGTGGCCGGAGCAGGATGGGTGCAGACATGAACGTTAAACACACCAGTCATACTGCCAGGAACATTACATACAGTGGAGTCATCAGAAATTTAGTGAGCTGTGATATCACATTTTGGATCTTCGAAATGTACTCTAAGCTTGACCAAAGTGAGCTTTTGGTTAAAAAGAACTTCTTTGATCACAGTTTTTTTATGTGTTTATGCTGCATAAATATGGTCAAACAAAATGACCATTTCACCTTTTCTTCTATAGTTACGAGCTCCAACCGTTGGTAGATGAGCTGTTTATTTAAATGCTTTGCACAATAGGGCTGAATTATAAATCCATTTTTGAGACAATTTCACCGTTTTTGTAATCATGTTTCTCTAAACCGATGTTCTTTATTTTGACACTGCGTCTCTCTTCCTGTCCAAGTCATTAAATACCTGTCAAATTGTTGCAAAGTCCACCTGAAATCTTCATCACATGGTTACAGGTGCAGTCAGAGGGAGTTGCACGCAGCGTACAATCCAAATTCACCTCAACGTGTCAGAAACAGTGTTCTTCTGTCGTGATAGCAAGTCGGATCTGGTGTGTTTTGGCCTTAATTGTCAGTTAAAAACTGTCTTAGTGGTTCAGCAAATCCTGTTTGATTCGGCTAAGAAGTGGACAAGCTACAGGAACTTGAAGAAATAAGGATATCTGAGTGAAAATAGTGACAAAAAGAAAAAAGAAAAACAATGATTAAAACCAACTTCCTGCATATAATTATTTGTATACAAATTTAATGTTGGTGCATGCATCTATTTATCTTATGTATGTGTATGGAGTGTGTCAGCATGTTCTTAAATTAATTTGTTCACAGAGCTGGAGTTTAAAGTATTCTTTAGGTAAGTTTTGGGGGAGAGTGAAGTGGTAAGATAAGAGGGAACCCAATTTGGACGCAGCCCTGGGAAAAAAAAACAAAAAACAGTTCATTACACAGAGCTCCAAACTAACAACATCAACAAAATCACCAGCATAACAAACATGACTGAAGCCCAAGAAAGGGAACCCTCAATCTTTCTGCAATCCTCAATTGACCACAACCCACAAATGCCTTGCAAAGCCAAATGAATACACCAACTGATAACTTCAACCAAGTAAACGAATTCAAACGAATGTTGTTGTTTTTTTTGGGGGGGGGCAAAACCATTTACATGGAATCAAATCAACTTTTTAGGTTTTCCTCTGTTTCCTCAAACCACACTGCAGATGTTCAAGCCTGACACCCTGTTTACGTCGTTATCCAATTTCTTAGTCTGAATTGGAGTATTTTTAATTTTTATGAAGAACTAATTTAGTCAGAATTTGCCCTCCTCAAAAAAACAAGGTAATTACGGTGAGAAATACATTCGATGCTGTGTTGTCTTCGTATGCAAATTCATTTTATTTACAGCTACAACCATGCGACAGACTGCTTCAGCTGTCCCTCGAGCCAAGCCACCCGGCCGCATGGTTAAAAATAACTCAAATTGCGATTGCACACAACAAGCATCAAATACGTTGCAGTGCCTAACTATTTTATTAGGCCTGACAAAAGAGGCTGTGATTGCTCAGAGCTGTGGTGTCCCACATGACCCCCAGGCAGTGGCGTGCAGCTGGGAGCGCAGTGCAGTTCAGAGTCCTGTCGAATAAATGCCACCCCGCCTAACGTACATCTGATTAAGTAACCATTCTACACGATACCCCCATCATCATTTCAGATCAATCCTCAAACAAATTTAGCATGAAAGGGTTTAGATTTGAACTTCTGCTGACAATACGCTGGCCGGGATGTTGCCTGTGATGAAAGGGTGAGTCACTTGAGATTAAAACCATCATATCTTACAAGGAGGAGTAAGAGATGAACTCCACAAAGTAGTGAAATAGGAAACGAGGGTTTGCTGAATGGCTGAGCAGTTTCTCTGAATCCTTTTTTTTGCCATCTGATGAGCTTTCGTGGCCAGAGAACAGAAGGCAACAGAGAAGACAGTAGGGGAGGAGTGTGAGATCTGTGGAGGGAGTCCCAACCTAATTCCTTGTGTAAGCATTATAGGCAGTCTTAATTACATCAGGGTTGCAGCCAAAGGGGCGTAATTTTTCAAAACGTCGGAGGGGAAAATTCTCAATAATAGGAACGTACAGTACAGAAGATTGATAACGCTAGTGGCTTCAACATAAACAAATAAAATTACAAAACAAACTAAAGAGAAGGCCCGGTGTATCTCTAAAAACTTTGTTTTTTTAATTATTCAACTTTAATATCAACATAGTTAGGTGTATGTTTTTAAAACTAAATTGCAGTGAAGTAAAGAAGCTTACAAAGGTTAAATTACAAAAGTGTAAAAGGAAACAGACAAATTAACAATTTGTAAGCACTGCAAGAACACGGGAACTGGTAAACAATTAGTCGCTAATAACAGTAAAATTTGCATTTCAGAAACAGTGCATTGTTTTGGACAATTTGCTAAATGGCGAGGCTCTTATTAAAAATAAAGGAACTGTTTGTTATCTGAAAATGTAAACACAATGTTTTAAAAATTATATAATGTTTTCCTAAAAATTATATTTTAACATGAATTTTGGTAAAAACACTTCTGTGATTGTTGTCTGCTTCTAAGAACTCAGTCAGAGGTGCAAAAGAGATGAAGCGGAAAGCTGAGAACAAGAAATATGGGCCATAAATGATTAACTATTATTTTCAAAAACAAGAAGTGAGGTGCAATTCAGCTGATTTATTTTGGCAAGCTGCTCGTTTAAACTGCTTACAATTTGGTTGAGATGTCCAAATGGGGGATACCACTGCAACTACATGAAACGGTGCAAGCAGGGTGACGTTCCGGGTCGAACAGCTGTGTTTCGAGATATTTCTTGGTGGCATCATCAAAAAAGCGAAAGAAAGGGAACTGCACCGGCTGAGGTCCAAACACATTTCCGTACGAGATTTTACATTATAGTCTGAGATAAGTATGAGAAACCTCACAAGCGACATTGGCTCAACAGCAGCCCTTTTTTTCTTTTTGAAAATATTTAACTGTTAAGTCAAGTCTGTAGAAATCAAAATTATGTGCACAAGAAGGGGGATAACTATTACAGACTGGACACTGAATTAAAGGGTTAAATCTTCTTCAGCTAAAAGACCTTAATGTTCATTCTTCTACCCTTAGATTTTATATTTATGAGTTAGTTTATTAGCTAGTTAATCGTTATCTAACTGTGATCTCAAAGAGCTTCATTGTTGATTCCTGATGAAGGAATATAATTATAATTATTCCATTTACAGCTAAAGTGCTATTATTGTAATTCTGAGCATATACGTATGGGTTTGACTTAACAGAAAAGAGAAAAGTAAAAATAATATTTTATTGTAATACTAAAATAATTTTTAAAATGTAACGATGGCAAAGATTTGCATGATGAGTTCACTTAACGGCCAATCCCAATTCTCTAAATTGGACTGCATCTTCAATGTAGCTTTGTTTAGAGCTGAAGGGATCTGTGGTTAATATCATACTCTTAAATTGGATTCAAATAATCGTTCTATAAACTTTTAGCAACCATGGTTCCCGTTTCCTTGTAACGTTACTGTATAATTATATGTCATGGTCTACCACATATAAGCCTTAAACCACTAACCTAAATGATGAAGGGTAGCTACTAATTCTGAAGATGATAATAACATGCCACAGGTTCCAATTTCCCCAACTTCAGGGATTAACATATAACAGTCAAACTCCACAGCTAGGAGCATTGACCACTAGGGGCCGATCAATCAATACAGGTCTGATGATAGTAGTAGTCCTAAAATGCAAAGACATTTATTGCTTTATAACATCAGCCGGTTCTTGCTTTCATTACTGGTGT
>JAVLVB010000407.1:5989639-6005334 GCA_032876305.1 Orestias chungarensis | reverse complement strand
GGGAAAAATGGTGAGAGAGGTTGTAGGGGAAAAGGCACAAAAAGCTACACTAGAAATGCTACAAAAAACCTAGTATCAAAATACTATAAACTACAAGAGATCACAGGAGACACAACTAGAATTATCATTCGCTAAGAAACGCAGGGGGCACTGAGGATCGAGTTACCAGTGGTAGATAATACTCAGGCGACGAATAGCCAGCTCCCCACTCCTCTTATACAGCTTGGCTCGTCTGGGGAAATAGGATGCACCTGTGAAGGAAGCTCCAGCATCCGAGGACTGATGACTCCTACTGGACACCTGATGAATTGACTCAAACAACAACCTCCCTGCTGACACAATGCCCTTTAAAAAAATATTTCTTTCAAAGTTTACTGGATAATCTAATTAAATTCAAAAAATTCTTTAATAGAAGGTCATATCCCCTGCTTGCATTTAAGCATACATGTTTTCTTTCTTTAAATATCCATTTCCATTTATTTCCATTTTTCTTATTTTGGTTGAGTTAGAAAAGGTTTGCATACATCCATCCATTAAGTGTCCACACCCGTTTATCCTTGCAGGGTTGCCAGCGGGCACGGTGGCAGAAGTCACCAGACCATGACATAGCAACATAGAAACAGAGAGGAAAAACAACCATGCGCACAAACTTACACACATTTAAAAGGACTTTTGGAGAGACCAAAAAATCTAATAGTTAGGTTGTAGCTAGTAGATAGTAGTTAGTAGGAGGAAGTTGGAGTACCTAGAGAAAAGCACTGCATACACACTAAAAACAATCAAATTTCGGTTGGCTACTAGTTAAAGACTTCATCATAGTTTTGTCATTGAAGTTGTAAAGACTAAATTGTTAGACTATTTAATCTATAATTAGTACATCTTACTAAATACCAAAAAGCCAGAAAATTATAACAAGTAAAGCATTATGACTCTCTTGTGTGTCCTCGCTGTAACTAAGATGAACAAGGAAAAAATTCATGGTTTAACCTAAAGTTTAGCAAGCAACAGCTTGGACAGTCTGGTTTTAAAGTTTCTCTTGAATATACATTGGATGCCAACATAATACAAAAGCATAGGAGTAGTAGTAAGTTCAGACTAAGAGATAATCCATTAAAAGTATTTTTAAGACTGTCCAACAAAATTCTCACAAATTAATGTCCATCATATTTCCATCTGATTTGGTTATAATATGTTGTGTTTTGATTATAGTGCTTCATTCGTTCGTTCATTTATTCGTTCATTCATTCATTCATTATTTTTGGATCCTACAAACTACTAACAGGCTGTTATTACTTTTTAAAACCAGCTTGAAATGTATAATTTAATCAAAGTCTACTGTTTGTTGGTAAAAATGGGTTCGGTATAAAAAAGCTAATTTTCAAAGGAAACTTACGTAAAGAATTCCTCCCCTGTGTAGATAGCTGGTATCAAGGTGTCAGTGGTAACAGCCTCAATGTACAGAGGCTGTTTGCAAATGTCCCCCCTGTTTTTGTTTTGCAGAGCCGTCAGAGTCTCCCAGTCACCTGTTCCAGAGGGATCATCTCTGTCATGCCACTTGGTCCAGCACACTGCAGCAGACAGACGAACAAGAAAATATATATACTTACAATTGAAAATAAATATGTTGTAAAAGACTGAAAAAAAATCTCATCATCAGCAGAATAACGTTTTGGTTTACATGTATATTACCTGTATCAGCACAGTAAGGACGGGGGCAGCTGAAGCGAACCTTATAATCTGTACAGTCTCTGTCAGGTTGGTCTCTCTTTCTACAAATAAATCCTCTGTTTGTATTACTTCTAAAAAATAAAAATAAAACAGTAAAACAAAGTAACACGTTAAAAATATAATAAAAACAACCATATTTGTGCTTCATAAATTATATCAGTGATGCAAAAGAAAAAAAAGACAAAACATTGTACAAAAGGGACACTAAGTAAAGAGTATGTGAAGGGTAATGTTCCATTCACAAACACCCATTTGAGAGGTTTCAGCATCTTGCGCCCTGTTTATGATCTCACTATTCTGTTACTCTGATTAGAGGAACTGTTAGATGAAGATAAAAGATCTGCATATATCAGATATATAACAAGAAAGTCCTGGGACCATTGCTCTGTGCAAATAAGGGGTTGTTTTTAGTTGCTGCATGCTCATTTAGAATAGAATGCATACACCCTGAGAGTAACACAACTTGCAAACCAATTGGAGCCCGTATGGACAATACATATATTTTGATATATCATTGTAAGGAATGCACACTCCCTGGCAACAGGTGGAGTCAAGCTTAGGTAGTATCAGCAATGACTGTTTTTACAGTGCTATTCTACCCACAGTCTTGTTCAGTTCATTTAAATGAGAGTTTTTATGAGGCTAACGTCTCTGATTAAATATATCTTTTGAAAATAACAACATTTAGGCATGTAATAAACATACTTTTCATTAGGCCCACATATAACTTTTAAAAACTACAAAGGTCCGATATAATACTCTAATATTAGATTGCGTGTTTCCATTAGCTGTAAGCAGTAATTGCAAATAATTTACATGTTGTAATTGAGTAAATCAATTTCATAATTCTATTAAATTAACTTTTAAATCAGATTTAACTGATAAATATTACTGCATATAAGGCTGTTGGGATTTTTACATACATCCCTTCATTTCACTGCTGTACAATAAAATACCTTTACCTATTTTTATGATCTCTCTCCAAACCATGGCTTTGGGTAAAAGTCAAAGTTCACAAGAGGTAAACATTATTTAATGTTTTTTCAGATTCAGAATAACAAATATTTGGTGGAAACCAAATTGGACTGCATAATCAAACTAGATTAAAATCTGGTTAAATACAAAGTCCACTTAAAGTTGTTTGGCCTTACTTATAAAAAAAAGATTATTTCTCTAACATTTTTTCAATTGAATTTTACAAGACACATGTGAGGTCTACTATTCTGTAAAATTCAGAGATTCCAAGGGAAGAAAGGTTGTTGACTTACATTTAAATTATGTCCTATGCTTCTTCTGGAGTTAGACCAGACAGAGTTGTAGCTTCCAAATCTATTGTGTCGGAACAGATCTTTCCAGGATACCTTCAGCGTAGTTTATTAAGATTTTCCCTGTCTCTGTGTCTCAACGGATTTTTGCTGTCAAACCACTGAGTCCAGCACTCTGAAGCAAAAGTTTAAATGTTCTTCTATTTAAAAAAAAAACAACCCAAAAACAGAAGTCTCAAAAACTTCATTTTGCAGTCTATAAAGATAGCAAAACTGCTAAAACAGAAGTCAGACTGAAAACTATAGTGCTTCTAAGAAAATAAAAGTGAAATGTTCTTACAAAGGACGGTAGGATGATAACACTGCAATGCTAAATAGAGTTAAAAAAGAAACCAGAGGGTTAGTTTCCATATCTAAAACGAATGATGACATTCAAATAAAATCTGACCTGCTACAGCCGGAGCAATCGCTGAAATATATATATATCTTTACACAAATGTACTGATGTACTTTGGTTGTTAAATGTTTAAAAGAACAATACTGTAACCTGGTTTGTCTGGCTAGATTTCCATCAGAGAAAGGAAAAAATAAATCAATTATTTTAATTAGTATATCAAAAACACAAGATGAGTGATATTCTGTCTATACAACTGAATTAATTTTTTGAGTTAAGTTCTTTAAGATTTCAAAATAATTTGAAACTCCATTACATAAATTGGAGAAAGTTTTATGGGACACAAGAAAGGGAAAAAACTGTTAAGTCAGTCAAACAACTATCCTACCAAAATTGGTTATTCTCTAAAATTATTAGACAAAACAACATATTAATTATTTTCCCTATGATATAGAAAAAGAGCACAAAAAATAAATTTTACTTCAAGAAATGACCATAAACTGAAAACTCACTTGGAGATTTAGGATGTCCTATGAGACAAATGAAAGTGAAAAGGACAGTTCAAAAACATTATCAGGCAGGTTTTAAATGTGAAAGAAATATATAAGCTAAAGTATTAATATGTAGTTAAATTTAAAGAAAAGCTAAAAAAATTTACATTTGTGTAAGATCTTGGTTTCAGATAATCTTTTAATTTTACCCACGTTTCTTTAAACTGTTAGAAATTACAACAGAGTGCCCCTGTCAGGAAATGGATTTGAGACTAGGAGGCAATCTCAATAAATGAATGGCTAAAGCCATTAGTTTAACCATAATAAACGCTTAATCTACAGTGGGTTTGACCATCTCCGAGATTAACTGTACAATAAGCAAGGACTTTCACATCAACTACATGCAACCTAAATGGTCGGGTCTTACTTATTTCCGCTCCTTGCGCCCACGATCCTTTAAAACAGAGCAAAATTATGTCGTGATCTGCAATCCTGCACAATAACCTGACAAAATTGAAAATGTTAATTTTTATTGCTTCGATGTATTTAGCAAAGATCAGTTCAGCCAGAAATGCAAGATTAAGCTACTATGAAAATAGAAATAATATCCAAATTGAATGTGATGTTGTTAAATTACACATTAGCATTAGTTATTTTCAAATTAGAGATCAATAAGTCATATATTACAAGTGGAGTTTTCACTGTTTCTGATTTGCAAAGAAACATAAAAATGGCTTCAATACAAAATACAAAATAATGTCCAAAGAAGAAATATTTTACCTGACTCAAGCATATGCCTCACCCCAGACCCTTCTAAGGGAAGGATGCAATTGTCTTTCAGTCTACATTTTTATATCATCACTTCTCCGCCCATGGCTCCATCTAATTATAAAAATATGCAACTGGATTACTTAGCCAAATCTTTGCATTCCAACAAAATGAAAACAACACAAAGGCTTAAAAATCGAAGTATAGCGTCAACACCTCCTATTGGCCACTTAAACTTAGAAGATAAATGGATGTCCCAGAAGAAAAGCATGCAGCTTGTACCCCATAGGCTGTTCAAACCAGCTATGGAGGATCAATTTACCATAAAGGTAAAGTATCAGTAAGCAACACTTACTGAAAGCCAACTTCAGAGCTCAAAGGCCAGAGTTCTGCATGTTTTAAATATGTCAGGGCTTCAAGAATGCTGATTGTAATGGCCGTAATTACTTCTTAGCATTAAATGAAGTTTTGAAGGACACTCAGGCCAGGTGACAACATGCAGCTGCCTTGACACAAACATGCGGGAAACTCGCCTTGTGACATTGGCCTAAGCAATTTTAACAATTAACATGGAATAAATGTATAATAATAAAATAAATATCAAAATGTCTACTTGTATCACAAAAATATTGTCCATCATTTCACTTAGTTCGAATTACCTATAAAAAAATCAGGCTTTTACTGGCATATATATCAAGGGACTAGTTAAAACGTTGTAAGAGTACCCTGTACTCTTTTTTTTATTTCTCTGTATTTAATCTGCATTTATTTCATTCACCTTATTAAATAGTACAATATTGCACAGAATGTATAGTGTTTCAAACAAATTTTATTTCCCATGTTTTGAGGCAACAACATTTATCATTTCTTTGGGATTTTCTCTCTATGGGGATAAGAAATATGAGTGGAAAAACCAAACTGTTTTGCTGCCAGAGGGGGAAAATGCCATTCTCCTATTGAAATCTTGTTTTCCTCTGTCCAGCTAAACTGGATCATTGGCTCTTGTTACATTAACATGCAGGGACTGCTTAATTTTAAGCTGTAGCTCAACATATGAAACTTGAAACAATAATCATGAATCAGTTTATTTATATAGCGCCAATTTACAACAGATATCGTCTCAAGGCACTTTACAAGAAAATGAATTAAAATCATAGACACATCATAACAAATCAGTTTAAAAAAGTTTTCAATCAAAGGAACCCATCGAGTCATTGACTTGCAGCATTCACTTCTCTGGAATCAGCAGACCGAAATAATGGCTTGTGTTGTCATTGGCTTTACAGCAATCCCTCATACTGAGCATACATGTAGCGACAGTGGAGAGGAAAATTACCCCTTTTACAGAAAGAAATCTCCAGCAGAACCTGGCTCAGTACAACCAGACCTCTGGCATGACCGATTGGGGGTCGTGCCAGACTTCTGCGGACAAAATATTTGTGAAGTTTGGAATAACCTCCAGTTCAAGATATTTATTTAACCACTCTTGTTCCTCAATGTCTAAATTCCAGAAGAGGACATTAAGCACAAAGGCTACAAAATTTGTCTGAGTTTGAGTAGAAAGTATACATCACCACCATGACTAAAGGTCAAATTTTGCCAAATCCCAAATTTATTTTGTTCTGTTTGCAATATTTTTTGTAACATTAATGGTATTGTAACAATGGAAAAAATAATTAGTTGGTTACTTGTTACTAGAAAAAGTAACGCCATTATTAAGATATTAACATATTTAAACGGCTAATAAAAAAATTAATCCCAGCTTTTGGCCCTGGGAAACTCAATATAACCTCTCTGTATATTCACATATAATTTGGTTAGTGGCCCACTATAACTCTTAATATACATGTATAGTGAAAACGTTTTTAGAAAGATAACCCAACCAGACCCAGTGGTCTGTTTATCACACAGGTATGACTGACTGTCTCAAAGGCTGAGAAAAGAAAATTGGATCTGATAGCGACCAGGAGTGGACATTATCTTACCAATCCATTTTGATAGATGCCTTAGCTCAGAATATGAAACAATTCATTAAATCTCTGTTATCTGAGTTTATCACAGAGTGTCTGTGTTCAAGTTTCAGAAGGTTTTCATGTCTAGTCAGTTAAAACTAGATTGTCCACAACTTCATTTTAAGTAACACAGTAAAACTTACAGAATTATCTTTACATTGTTTTGATTTTTTTTAATAAATTACCAAAAATAAACTCTGACCTCTGAGAACTTATTTATCTTACATATATAGGTGCACACTTTGCTCAGACCAAACGATAACCTAATATCGGTCTTAATTAGAATATTCCAGTCAGCATGCTTTAAAAAAATTTATTTAGATTTATTCCCCAAAGATAAAAGAAAATCATTTTATACTTTCAAGAGATAGACAAAGCTCAAAATGGCTCATTTCCCTCTTTACATTAATCAAACTAGATTTTATCGACAAAACAGATACTTCACTTGTAAGCATATCTCTATAAAAATGATTAAGGATACATTGAAAAAGATATTGAAAATAAAAGCAACATTCAATTATTTTCTCAGGTCATTTGCAGGAATGGGCTCAAGCAACAGAGCGACAATAGCATTCAAAGCAAAATCTGTAGTCCCAAACCTCTGGTCCTTATTGCAGCACACAAATCCTTTTCCAGGGCTTTAGCTGAAATGGAAAAAAAAGTCAGTAAGTATACATATATGATTATAAATGAGACAATTTCTGATTACTAAGAAGTCAAATTAATTTACATATGTTTATTTCAAAATCAAATTAATGTGTTAAATTTTTCATGTTTTTTTTATTGTTTAAACTAATAGGGTTTGGGTCTAATACCATTTTCACAGGTAACAAATGGGCAACTGAATCGAACTTTATAATCCTGACTCTGCCGGTCCCTTTGATCCTTCTTTCTGCAGAAAAATTCCAGAAGTAGTATCATCTCTGGAAAAAAAAAAAAAAAGCAGAAAATATATATGAAAATAAAAGTATAACAAAGGTCACAGCAAACTAAAACAGTAAAGATAGGCTGGCTCCACAGCCATAAAATGATATGACAACATTTTGTATTCATTCTATAGCATTTACGTACTTACTTAAAAAACCTTTCACAAGTTTACTCAGCACTACAACCAGACAGAGTCCTGGCCTCAACATTGGTAGGGTTGTCACAGATGTTCCCAGGATTATCCCTACAAAGAGAAGACAGTGTCTCCCAGGTACCACTTCCTGAAGGGTTGTCTATGTCAAACCACTCTGTCCAGCCCTCTGCAGAAAAAAAGATTATTATTTTTAAAAAAAGCCCAAAACTCAAAGGGCAAATACATTTCAATTTCAAGCTCCAAAAGATTTTGCTACTTACAAACAGAGAAAGAATTTTTGCATTTTGCTTCTTGGTAAAGAACACAAAAGTACAGTTGTAAAACTTTTAGGCATATAGAGGGTCCTTAGAAAGTGTTCAACAGCCAATGGGTTTATCTTACCTTGTTTACTGAGTCCCGTAAAACCTGGAAAACAAAGATAGAAAAATAAAAGTCGCTAAACTTGTAGTTTATTAAAGCAAACATGTTTTGATTGGAAATGTGTACCTACCAAACAGCAGTAGTGCCACAAAGGTAAGATTCAGCTAAAATATAAAAGGGAATTTGTAAAAACCTACCACATCCATTCTACCTTCACGTTATTTTGTTTTTTAATAATTAAAATAAAAATGACTCCTTAC
This sequence comes from Orestias chungarensis, assembly GCA_032876305.1. NCBI lineage: Eukaryota > Metazoa > Chordata > Actinopteri > Cyprinodontiformes > Cyprinodontidae > Orestias > Orestias chungarensis. The sequence goes on along the minus strand of JAVLVB010000407.1, from coordinate 5,996,975 downwards.
TTGCTTGAGCAAATTTGAAAAGAAGGGATGTCAGTTATTAGATGCTGCAGATAAAAGTAATAAAAGTAACACATCAGTACTTTCAAGACATGCCAAAGTGTTGTTAAGTTTAAACAGACAAAGGTAAAATAAAGTATCTTTGTAAAACTCTCAAAACTGCCCATCTCACCGTTGAAACCAAAGCAGACTAAGCAAATTATCCTCTTTAGTCAGTAGGACAGATGTACTTAAGGAACTTTCTACTATTTGTAGAAGTAAGCCTCCCCCCAGGCCTACATAAACTTTCAGGTAAATAGTAAAAAACTTGTTTATCTTCATTACAATGGAGAAAAAAAAGCCCTGTTTAGTTATACTAATGTGCATGATTTACGTCAATTCATATGTCAAGACACAGAAAAAAGGCATGTGCAACACGTCAATATGAAAAACCATATATTTCTAAAAAAAAAAAAGCCCCCGAAAAACAAGGGGTTGTTACGGTAAAAGCTCCGGGCTTCAACATTTTTACCAGACATATACATATCTTCCCTAAAGGCTTATATGTGACACATTGTTTTCTTTTGCTTTGGTTATTATATTCATACCAGCTCACCACATTTTCCAGATTCACATTCACAGAATATTATGTTGCTAACTGTCTTTAAAATATTGTTACCAAAAAAAAAAAGTTTAAAATAATAATAATGGGTTGGGTTGGTGTGACTTCACCTAGATCTCCACCAGAGGGCGGCAGGATGCTGTCTCTAAGGTAGCTGGGTGGCTGCTCTAGCAGAACCCAATAGATTACCTCAAAGGTTCCTGTGATTACTTTGGCAGCATAATGCTGCGTTCACAGCCAACACATCTGGAGCGTCAAGAACGTCAGGTTTATATGCAAAGTCTATGTAGACGCCATTGTACAAAATGACCACTGAAAAGACCAGAAGTGCGACTGGGGTATCGTTTGTACACCCGCTTTCCAAGCGTCTGACTCTACATAATGTACACACATCCTACTTGAAGTGTTACACGCATTTATGCTGGCAAAAACGTCCGGTGTGAAGGCAGCATAACAGGAGCAGTTCTGCAGTCATTCAGTGCCTGATTGTTACCTGTCCATGGTACCTTCAAGTCAGCCTGCACTCTCATTTACTATTAGATGTTTCCTTGTTGTTGCCTCCTTGTTGTCCTTAGTAATTGCTCTCATGTGTTCTTAACCCAAGTATTTGCTCGTGACCATCATCGCTGGATTGTTGGATCACCTTTTCGAGTCACCAACTCCCACAAACCTCGACCCCAGAGTAGCTCGCCACAGTGTCTTCTTCCTCCGAGTAAGACATCATCGTTACAGTTACTCACCTCACCTCCAATATTCAAAGTTCCTTCTCTGTTTCCCCTCAGAGGACCATGTTGCTGTTTCTTCCCCATAGATATGTATATAGATATATTTCCAGAAATATTTCCAAGCAGATGAAAATATAAAATTACTCGACTATATACTTGACTGTGAATTCTGGGTCCTGCCCTGCTCGTAAGGCTTTTGTCTTGTTTTCTTCCATTGTCTCTTTGGCCATCATGAGAACAAAAGACTTTAGGAAGAATAACTGGTAAGTATTATTACTAATTTCAATTCAATTATATATATATTTGTATATATATATATATATATATATATATATATATATATATATATATATATATATATAAAACAACAAAAACAACATTATAAAAACGCTTTGTAAAAACAAAAACAAAATTTTATGTACAGGTTTCAGATGTATGTGTCCCCTTTTTTTTAGAGAACAGTACTACTATGAATAAAAACATTGAGAATCTCAATGTCCTGCTCCAGTTCTCTCTCTCTCCAATCATCTCAAACTACCAACTTGACGTGTCAATCAGCTGCACTTTATAACTGATGACTGTGACGTGAGTGCTTTGGTGAGGAGCTGTGGGCGCATAAGACCTGCGACCCAGGTTGCTCCTGTCTTTTTCATTGAATAGGAGCTACTGCACATGTACAACTTTTAACTAGAGTCTTTGGGATAAAACGTTTGAGCACCAGAGAGGAAATACGTCACCAATCCGACGATGAATGAAACTTTTTTCGTCATTAAAGATTAAATATTTATCTTGCACATCTAAAAAAATAATATATAGTATAATATATTTCTAATTATATTCAATTCTGTTGCGTCTCCGGTACAGTCTGTTGTCCAGATTTGTATTCCTCAACCATCTCCCCTTCTTCTCTCATGATGGAAATAGGGGTTGATCTGACCCTCTTTCTCCTGAAATCTACAATCATCTCTTTTGTTTTGTTGACATTTAATATGAGATGATTGTTCCCACGCCATGCCACAAACCGTTCCACCAGCTCTCTGTACTCAGCATCCTCTCCATATCTGATACAGCCGACAACTGCAGAGTTATATAGGTATTTCTGTGGATGACAGGAGTCTGACATGTACTGGAAGTTTGAAGTGTAAAAAGTGAAAAGGAATGGTGAGAGTACAGTCCCTTTTGGTGCTCCTGTATTACCTATCACCTGGTTAGACACACAGTCCTTCAGTCTGACAAACTGTGGTCAGTTGGTCAGGTAGTCATTTATCCAGGCGATTGCTGAGGCCTCCATATGAGTCTTCTGGAGTTTCCGACAAAGCATATAATGCTGAATTGTGTTAAATGCACTGGAAAAATCAAAGAACATGATCCTCCCAGAGCTGCCTGCTTTGTCTATATGACAGTGGGACTGTTGAAGCAGCTGTATGATGGCATCTTCAACTCCAACTCCATGGCGATAAGCAAACTGCATGGAGTCTTGGTATATGCTGGTTTGCTTACACAGGTGGGCCAATAGGAGTCTTTCCAGGACCTTCATGATGTGGGATGTCACGGCAACCGGTCTGTAGTCATTTATGTCTGATGGTTGAGGTTTTTTTGCTACTGTAAGCTGACTGGATGTCTTCCCCAACAGTGGAATCTTCTCTTGGGTCAGGCAAAGGTTGAATAGGTGTTGCTGAATCCCACAAAGCTGCTTGACAATATTTTTTTTAAGATAACCATCACTGTGCAACCTCACTGTGCAACTGGCTGTTAGATATCCTGACTGGAAGACCACAGGCAGTACGGGTCGGCAGCAACACATCCAACTCCATCACTCTGAACACGGGGGCTCCCCAAGGATGTGTGCTGAGCCCTCTCCTATTCACTCTGCTGACCCACGACTGCACACCGTTGCACAGCTCCAACTTTTCGTTAAGTTCGCGGATGACACGACAGTGGTGGGTCTCATAAATAACAATGACGAGACAAACTACAGGAGTGAGGTGAGTCGCCTGTCCCAGTGGTGCATAAACAACAATCTCTCATTAAATATTGAAAAAACGAAAGAGATTGTTGTGGATATCAGGAAATCATGCACACAACATGCTCCTTTGACCATCAATGGTTCTGCTTTGGAGAGCGTGAGCAGCACCAAGTTCTTGGGTGTGCACATCACTGAGGACCTCTCCTTGACTAATAACACAACGTCTCTAGGCAGGAGGGGTCATCAGCGTCTCTACTTCCTCCGTAAGCTGAGAAGAGCAAGAGCTCCAGCCCCCATCATGTGCACCTTTTACAGAGGTACCATCGAGAGTGTCCTGACCAGCTGTATCACGGTATGGTACGGCGCCTGCACCGCGTCCTGTCGCAAGACCCTCCAACGCAGTTGAGAAGATCATTGGCAAGGCTCTTCCCACCCTTCACGAACTTCACAACACCCGCCACACCCGAAAAGCCGTCTGGATGGCAGGTGATTCCACCCACCCACTACATAGCTTCTTCAGTCTGCTACCATCAGGAAGGATTCTCCCGGCCAAGACCAGCCAACTGAGGGACAGCACTATCCACCAGGCCGTCAGGATCCTCAACTCGCTTCCTGTTCTGCCCCCCCTCTTACGAACGTAACCCCCCCCTTAACAATACAAAAAAACTGCACTGCACTGCCAATTTTAAATGCTTAAGTTTTAATATTGGGACTTCTATTTTAAATTTTCAAGTATATATATTTGAGTGTGTTTATTCTCATTTTATTCTTATTCTATTTTTATATTCTTTTATTCTAGGTTATTGCTAATTAATGTTTAATGTTGCACCATGGGTTAGAGAGTAACGCAATTTCAATCCTCTGTATGTCCTGTACATATTGCAGTTTTGACAATAAAGCAACTTTGACTTTGACTTGACTTTGACAAATTCATGATTGATTCCTAAGAAATGTGTGGACAGACCTTAAACTTAAATCTGTTACATTACTTTTTTTCAGGCAAAATTCAGGATCCCATTGAAACACCAAGTAAAAGGATTTTTAAAATCCGGAGCATTTTACTAAATGCTAGAAGAAAGTTTTTAAAAATCAAAAAAACAAAATCCCTCACTTATTTCTATTCTAAATGTAACAACTTTGGTGATCCTAACTGACCTAATACTGGAACTGTCAGTCACACAAACATTTTAGGTCTACAGGGCCAACATAACTGCAATTTCAAATTCAAAACAACTTTTCTATTCTTAAGTTTTCCATGTGCCGCTCATTCACGGAGGATCTTTATTAAACCTCTAAGGCTCATTTACAGCTACAACATGTATGTAGACCTCTGAAACATGAACTGGAGGTTGTTTATGGGAACCAAATTAATGAGAACTTTCAGATTTATTTTCTGGAGCAGTTTGAACAAAAATCTCTTTTTTTGTCACTTTCCTACCAGAAATATGAAGTGCTACTGTACCTATTACATAAAGCCTGGAGAACAAGATGTAGTGTGAAAAAATAAGAAAACATAAAATTGCAGTAAACATGGGTAAATGGTGATTAAAATGACAGATCTGCAAGAAAAAAGTAATACTTTGCCCAACAATATGTTTATGTTGATGGATATATGTAAACTTAAACTGCTACTATACTGTTTAGTAAATATCTGTATTTCTCTTACAGCAGAGGCATCCTTGTTTCCCCAAAACACCTTGTAAAGATTTTCCTGTAAAAAGTTAATTAAAAAGATTAAAAACACATACTCAGTTACTTAATACTCAAAGTTTTATTTGACAAAGACAGGGACGTTATAGAGTACATGTATCCCATAATAAATTTTAAGAGAGACATAGCACATATTCCCAGAACTGCACATTTTATTAAGGAGAGAAAAATCAGATACAAGTTTCAAAGCATGTGAAAGAAGTTCAAAAGCAACATATGTCATTTGGAAAGGTAAAACTACATTAGATAACTCTGGTCAGGATCAGTTTTTAGAGCAGTAGCAACCAAAGCGAACTTTGTAGTCCCTGCAGGTACCAGTGTTCTGGTCACTGTTGCGGCAAACGAACCCCTTTGTGGGACTGTAGCTGAAATTGAACAGTTAATAGTAAGTTAGCAGATGATTGTTATTCATTTCCTATTGCTCATATAGTTTACAAAAGTTATTTGGCCAAATATAATAGTGTAAAGTGCTGCAATTAGTAAGAATTAAACATGTTTTCTCTCACAGCGGATAAGTTACATATTATCAAAAAAGTTAACTGTTGAAGCATCGTCTTCCGGTGAAGCGGAGAAAGGTAAATGAAATTTGTTCTGTGATCATTTCATTATGAATTGTCTTCTAGGACAACTTACGCATAGTAACTCTCTCCTGTTCTAATGGCTGGGATCCCCTCATCAACAGTAACAGCCTCGATGTACACGGGTTCAGCACAAAGGCTTCCTCCAGGATTTTCTTTGATCAGGGTACTCAAATTCTCCCAGTCACCAGATCCATTAGGGCTGTCTCGATTGTACCACTTGGTCCAGCACACTGCAGGAGCAAAAAGTTAGAGAGCAGTGCTGCCAAAGTAACATTTTAAATAGTGTAAGGGTAGATATTAACCAAATTCTCATTCATCTGTTTGAAAATGTTAATTTTGAAAAAAGCTATACTACCATTGTCACAGGAATCAGGTTTGCAGCTGAAGCGAACCTTATAATCATTACACTGCCGTAAGCGCTGATCACTGTTTCTGCAGATAAATCCGGATTTGAGATCATTTCTAAAAAGAAAAAGAACATTTTCTCACATTAATGAATGAATGGTTTTTCTAAAAATGGTAAAATCTCTTCAATATTTTCAAGATCGAACAAAGGCACTGATCTGAAGAAAAAAATAAAATAAAAACACAGTAAAGCAAAGACATCTGCATCTGAGGGTCAAGATCTTGACATTCTTTGGACTAATGTAACTACCAAATGTATTACACTGACAACTTTCACATAAACCAAAACACTAAATAACCTCTAAAGCAGCACATCTTTTAAAAGAAGACGGACACAGAAACGCAATCAGAATTGTGAAGAAAACTCTAAATTAAAGTAATCATAATCGAGATATATTTAAAAACAATTTCCGAAAAATACGTGAAAAGTGTTTATAACTTTTTGACCACACTTACCGGTAAATATTGTCCCCTGTTTGACTAACACTAAGCCCAGAAAGAGTCACAGCCTCAATATCTCTGGGGTCACGGCAGATCTTCCCAGGATTCTCCTTCCGAATTTCTGCGATGGTCTCACTGTCTCCAGTTCCAGAAGGGTCATCTCTATCAAACCACTGTGTCCAACTCTCTAAAGAAAAGTATTAAAGTTAAGACTGTTAGTATTGATCTAAGTGAAAGCAATACTGTTACTGGGTTCTAGTAAAACAAACAAACAAAACACTTGATGCAGAGTAAGTAAATTGATTGGTACTCACGAACATTTGGAATATCACATGGTGGTTCTAATAAAAATTAAAAAAAATATATATATATCAGCTATGAAGTCAAAAACTTATTAACTTTACCTTCAATTAAAAAGTTGAAATTTTGGATTAACAGCTCCAAAAATGCAATGAGAGTTTTTCACCTTGTTGGCTGGGTCCCACATACCCTGTGGATTATTAAAAAATATATTCTGATTAGTATTTTTTCCGGTGCATATAGGTAAACAGTTGTTCTTAATTTTTCATGAAATTAACATACCGAGTATCAGTATTGCAGCATAGGCAAGGGTTATCTAGGAAAAAAAAAGGTTTGGTTAGTTGTGTGAAGGTCGTAAAGTTTGTTTCAAAATTACTATTACAGTTTTAACACCATACATCCAGAAATATTACCTGCTTGATCATCACTGCAGTAAGCCAATTTTTTTTTAAACTGCAAAACATGCACAGTGAATATTTTGTATTAAGTTTTAAAAAGGTAGGATATTTGTAATGTGTGTGTGTGTGTGTGTATGTGTATGTGTGTGTGTGTGTGTGTGTGTGTGTGTGTGTGTGTGTGTGTGTGTGTGTGTGTGTGTGTGTGTGTGTGT
>JAVLVB010000407.1:5941755-5986832 GCA_032876305.1 Orestias chungarensis | reverse complement strand
TGAGTGAGTGAGTGACTGAGTGACTGAGTGAGTGGGTGAGTGAGTGTGATTGTGTATGAATGTGGGTGGGTTGGGTCTGTGACTTGGTGTCCTCTGTTTCCCAAGGCTATTCCCGTGCGGGGGGGCATCATGCCCTGCCCCTCTCCTCACCCTTCCTTACTGCTTGCTGCTGTACTCACCTGCGACGGACTGGGCCCTGGGGTGCAGTGCTGGGGGCACGGGGGCACGAATAGTGTCAGGACATGACATTTCTTTGAAGCCTCATTTTATGATAAGTATTTACATGCCTATCATCAATGACAAGGTTGGTTGTTGGAAGCCAGTTAGACATTGAATTGATTGATGTTTGTCATTTATTATAATCTTTTTGTAGTGATTTAGTGTGGTGGAATGAGTGAACACAAAATTATACAGGTTGCTGAACCTTGACAAGTGCAGTGGGCAGTTCTATTATACAGTGATGAGTGCAGACAGTTAGAAATGCTTTCCTGCATGCAAACTATGTACAGCTTAATCAGAAAATCACCTTTAGTACTCATCTCAGTTTCAAACTCAAAGAGAGGAACCACCGTCGAACACCAGATGATAAGATAGCAAGTACCAACATAGACAGACAAACTTTGACTCTAGGTAGAACGACTGCTGTACGAAACAAAAGAGATGATTGTAGATTTCAGGAGAAGCAGGATCAGATCAACCCCTATTTCCATCATGGGAGAAGAAGAAGAGATAGTTTAGGAATACAAATGCCTCGGTGTATTTCTGTATAACAGACCGGACTGGAGACAAAATACTGAAGCCGTCTACAAGAAGGGAAAGCGCAGACTGTACTTATTAAGGAAGCTGAAATCCTTCAAGGTTTGCAGCAAGATGTTGCAGATTTTCTATAAGTCTGTTTTTGAGAGTGTCATATCATCTGCCATCATCTTTTGGGGCAGCAGCATCAGAGAAAGTGACCCAAAAAGGCTCAAACAACCTGATAAAGAATACGGGGTCTGTTCTGTGCACAACTGTGGAATCTCTGGAGATGATGATGTAAGGAAGGATTTTACATAAAATCAAGAAAATTATAGACAACCCTGAACATCCTCATCATGAGAATGTTATTGGAAAACAGAGTCTCTTCAGTCAAAGCATTCTTTAGCTTAGTTGCAAAGCAAACCACTACAGAAGACCTTTCCTGCCCACAGCCATCACAATCTACATCAACTCCTTTGTTAAATGATACTCTAACACCATTTAATTTTCCTTTGGGACAAATAAAGTATGTTTGATTGATTAGATTTTTCTTTGATCTATTTGGAAGCACTCATTTGATTAACTAATGACAGACAGGAACCTTTGCAGAAGTAGCAACAGTTTTTTGCAGCCATTTCCCAACAACTTTAGATTTTGAGCCAAAGTTGAGCTATTTTAATGCCTACTTATATCATTTAAGTTTCCTTTCCTGGCAACACTTTCAAACTGTGATCTACACCTTAAAATTGTCCTACAAAGATTACTCTCATTGACTTGGAATGTTTTTTAAGTCTCAGAATTTTTTTTTACCCTTTTCTTTCTTCTGTTAATGCCTTGATAACACCATTTGAAAATTTAAAAAATTTCTTTTGGTTTTAGTGTAACTAAGACATCTTTTCATCTTATTTGGTAAATTGGCCTTATTGTGTTCAACTTCCCTCGGTCTATGTACTATTTATACTATTTTTATATATTCTTTTCTTTTAACGTATGATTTTAGAATGCAGTTATATGCAACTCTTTGTTTCAGCTGTGGATGTTTTAAAGTGTTTCACAAATTTGGTGAGCAATGCAATACTATGATATAATATCATAGATCAAGAACAGACCATATTATTCAATTAACAAAACCCCTATGCCCAAACTGAACACAAACAAACTTCTGACCCAAACGTTTGCATTTTTTTTAGTGCCTAAATACATCAAAAACCATAATAATAAAAGGAATAATTTCCCCTTATTGCGAATTTCACATTATTTCACAATAAAGAATTAAATCTCCTAAGTGTATAAATTATTGTCAATTATCTCCATCTCTGCACATTTGAGGTTTTCTCCCCTTTTCATATTGTATTTGGAAAAGCTAGATTTTGGTGAGTCATGTTTTAAAAGGATTGTATCTACTTAATAAACAGAACCATATGGAGTTTGTATATAAACAAATATTAAACCGTTTAAATAATCAGTTCTTGGAAGAAGCAGTTTTTGCAGTTATTTTCTTTAACACTTTTTTTAATGGCATATGCAACAAAAGACAGTTTTTAAAGGATGTCTAATAATTTCAGGCAATAACTAGAATGAAATTGCAATATTCAAAATAGTAAATCATGTATTTTTTTGTGTAATATGTAATATTGTTGAAATGTTGGCAAAACTAACATTTTTATGATGACTTCTGATGACTTGATTTATTTCAGTATGAGATTAAGAATATGTAATTAAAAATACAACATTATCAAAAAATGGACAGATTCTGTAAAATAAAGTATTTCAAAATAAGAGATATGTAAAAAAAACAAAAAAAAAACAAGGCTTGGTGGGTTCATTGGTTTGCATGGCAGTAATACAGGTCCACTGGGATGCAGTGTGGGAAAATAGATATTCATGCCTTTTTGGTGTTTATCATTAGAAGGGTAAAAATAAGCAGTTGTATTTTGTTTGTTTTTAACCTAAAAGGATATTCTGATGTATATCTTACAGTCTGATGCCAGATAGAAAAACACATTTTTGTGTGCTACAAATTAAAAATAAGTTCAAAATGTAAGCAGAGAGGGTTGGTAAGGTGACATTTTCCTGACATACATGGATTTCACTTTTCTAAATTACTATAGCTTGTGTAAAATTGTAGTTCTTCATCTTGAAACAACAAATACAGTTTTAAGCATGATGTTTAATAGATGAATACTAAGCGTGGAGTGAGCAGCTTTTAACAAGACAAATAAATAGGAAGTGTTAAAACTGTTGTATGCTGTACAAAAAAAATATATTTAAAAAAGAGGCTTGACTAATTTTCTTGCAGACTTTATTTTACTCAACAATTAAGAAGTGGATCATTTAAGTCAGAATCACTTGCAGAACAAAAACTAATTACAGAAAATCTTCTCCCCAAACCACTTTTAGTACAATTCACCATTGATGCATTAATGTAACAATTTATCTAGGACACTTTAAATTGAAGGAAACAATTAGCAGAGAAATGAAAGCCACAAGATTAATTTGCATTTACTATCACTTTGAAGCCTAGATTTTTTTACAAAGGCAACTAAAGCGAACTTTGTACTTCTTGCAGATGCCCCATTTTTGGTCTACATTGCAGCAGATAAACCCTTCATAATGGTTATAGCTGAAAGATAACAGACAAGGAGAATTGTTAGCACACACATTTTATTTTAAACATTACAACTGCAATGTAATTATAACACATTATACCCCTAAATGTGTTTCATATCGGTAAAGACTTAAGATATACAATACTTAAGTCTTCAAGACAATGTTTTTACTAAATACATCAGAAAAATTGACTAACTAAGTTCAATTGTTGTTTAATGTTTAATTGTTCAATATAACAATAGTATTCATGTTGAAGAAATTGCTATACAGGATATTTTTCCTAATCCTCTTGTTACTATTCTTGCTGATGAGAATATATTTCATCTTCTTCTTTTTTGCCAACTTACACATAGAATGTCTGGCCTGTCTTCTCTGCTGGGATCATTCCTTTCATAGTTACAGCTCCAATTTGCCTGGGACTGGGACAAATCTGACCGGGGTATCCGTCCCTCCGTTGCTTTAAAATCACCACCACCTCGTCCAGCACCCTATAGGAGACAATAATGAAATAACTCAATCAGTGATTTCACATTTAAAGAGAAAGATGTTAACACATGGACAATTATAAATTAATACAAAAAAATCTAAATATTAAAGGAGAAACCCTAAAACACATTATTTTAAAAACCCAGTCATGACCTCTCACCTCTTTTACTGTGTCCCATGTGAGCTGTGAAATGCATAGTTAAAATATAACATATCAGTGATGCTGTATGGAGAAAATTGATAATATTTTTAAAACATTTTTTTATTATATTTGAGAAGAACAAACCACGAACCAAAACTGAAGCAATGGTAAGACTCAGGTATGATGGAAAAAATAGTTTTTGTTCAGTTATTTTTTCAGGAAATATGTTCATAAACAAAATAATTTACAATTTACTCACTGCAAACGTTGGATGTACAGAAACTTGATTAAAAAAATATTAAATTGTAGAATGTGTAAAGTCAGAGTATTTTGAATTGATTAAATTGTTTACAGGTGCTTTTGATAAATCTGACTATTAAACTACATTGTTTTATACCTTTAAATGCTTGTATTTTAATATAATTTTACTTTTCACAGTTTTTATTTTAAAACTTCACCTGTGGTGCAGAAATAATTAAAGCATCGGATTTTTTTTAAACATTGGGCACACTCTGTTAGTTCAAGTAAAATGAGCAATGATTGTTTTCAGGAAACCAAGAGTTTGTTGCAAGACATATCTTTTTGTTCTTCTGTTATACCATTAACAATCACGACTACACCGTGTTGGGCTGTTACGCGTCACGCAACAGAAGTTTGCCCTTTTCCAGTGTCCACTCCCTGCACAGGTTTTTTCCGTATGCTAATTAATTGCCCTTTTAGGAGAATACACACCTCCGAATGTTCGATAACAGCTCGAGATGGCCTCTGTCTATTCATACATCAGCATTAAAGTTTGTCATTTGAAGGGGCCGCTGCAATATTTAACACCAAATTGTGCTTTGGACTGGATGCCAAACTACAAATGACAGTGGGATGTAGTCTCATTCATCATCCCACTGCAACATACGCACATTCCTAGTTCTGTCCACCTGCACACTCCTCAGGATTGTTACTTTTTTGTTTGGTTTTTTCTACCTGTGTCTCCATGGAAAACACAGTTTTGTCCAACTTGTCTGAAACATGCCTTCCTGTTGACCATTTGCCCAAATTAAAAAAAGTAAAATTTCAGTCGAAAATAAGAGCACAACCACATGTTTTCAAAAAGCAGTATGAGATTCATTTACTAACACATTTTGAGGTGCATCTTGCAATTGTGTGACAAGATATACTCTAGAAGACATTCTGTTTTAACTAAAACAAAAAATAACACTTTATCCTTCAATACCTCTTTCATAGCATTACACATTTCCTTAGGGTTTAGAAAGATACTGTTGTGCCGGTTTAATTAGAAACTTGCCGAATCAGCATTGTTTCGGAATGCAGTTTTTCATCATTTATCAGAACATGCACAGTTCAGCTCTTTTAATTTGTCATCTAATTTTATTTATACATTGTGGCAGATGGTGTGTTGAGCGAGAGACACTGAAGCATGCGTAAAAGAAAATGATTGGGGATTGGCCACCTGTGCACCATTTTGCAATTTTAAAACATAATTGGGTGTCTGGATAGACGTATTCTTAGTTAAGAGCTCACAAAGTGGTTAATCTGGCCTTCCATGATTACTGGGAGCTAAAACAAAAAACGATGATCAGTTAAAAGGGGGTCAAAGAAGAATTTGAGAGAAGAACACTAAGAGAAAACAAAAGGTTAACAGGTTTGAAATAACTGTAACTAAGTAGATTGGACAAAGGAAGAAAGTAGCAGAGAGAGAAGTGGTCAGATTGTCCTCCAGCAGTCTAAGTATATAGCAGCATAACTATAGAAAAACTTAAATAACTTAACCCTATAGAGTGAGACATGAAGAAGGTATAGCAAAGGAGAACCGTCTGTCAAGACTGAGTTCCTCCTCAACCGGATTAGGCTGTCTTCTCTACCTCTTCCTAACTATAAACTTTATCAAACAGAAAGGTTTTAAGCCTAGATTTGAAACTAGACAGGGTGTCTGCCTCACGGACGAAAGCTCGAAGCTGGTTCCACAGGAGAGGACCCTGATAACTAAAAGATCTGCCTCCCATTGTGCTTTTAGATATTCTAAGAACCACCAGTAAACCTGCAGTCTGAGATTGAAGTGCTCTGTTAGGGACATAAGGAGTAATCAGATCTCTGATATACGATGGAGCTTTATTAGTGAGGGCTTTATATGTCAAAAGAAGAATCTTAAGATCTTTTCTAAGTTTGACAGGGAGCCAATGAACTGAAGCTAAAATTGGGGAGATATGATCTCTCCTTTTAAGTTTCATCAGAACTCTTGCTGCAGCATTTTGGACCAACTGTAGACTTTTAATTGCATTTTGTGAACTTCCTGCTAATAAAGAGTTACAATAGTCCCGTCTTGAAGTAACAAATGCATGGACTAGCTTTTCAGCATCTGGCCTAGAGAGAATATTTCTAATTTTTGCTATATTCCTAAAATGAAAGAAGGAAATCTTACAGACCTGTTGTATATGAGAGAAGACATTTCCTGATCAAAAATAACACCAAGGTTCTTTACATTGTCAACAAATGCCAATCTGATTCTATCCAGGCCAAGTGGCTGACTAAGCAATTTCTTTTTTAGAAGTTCTGGTCCAAAGATAACAACTTCTGTTTTTTCAGAGTTCAAGAGCAGAAGGTTTAAAGTCATCCACAATTTTATATCATCTAGACATGCCTGTAATCTACCAAACTGACTGGATTCATCAGGATAAATACAGTTGTGTATCATCAGCATAACAGTGGAAATTAAGACCTTGTTGTCTGATGATTTTACCAATAGGGAGCATGTATATAGTAAATAGAATTAGGCCAAGTACAGAACCCTGTGGTACTCCAGAAGTAACCTTACAATGCGGAGAAGATTTGTCATTTAGATGAACAAACTTGGATCTATCAGACAAATACGATTTAAACCAGTATAGTGCTGTTCCCTTGATCCCCACAGTGTTTTCGAGCCTTTCAATGAGGACATTGTGATTGACTGTGTCAAAAGCAGCCCTGAGATCTAACAGAACTAGAATAGACACGAGCCCATTGTCTGAGGCCATGAGAATATCATTTGTAACTTTAAGGAGAGCTGTCTCAGTGCTATGATGAGCTTTGAAACCTGACTGAAATTCTTCAAATAGGTCATTATTCCTCAAATGCTCTCTCAATTGAGCATTTAGCAACAATTTTTTCAAGGATTTTAGATAAAAAAGGAAGATTAGATATGGGTGTGTAATTTATTAAGTCTTCTTGATCAAGAGAAGGTTTCTTAAGTAGGGGTTTTATTACAGCTAACTTAAGAGCCTCTGGTACATAATCATTCACTAATGACAAATTAATCATTTCCAAAATGGGGGTAATAATAATAGGAAAATTTTCTTTAAACAATTTTGTTGGGATTGGATCCAACATACAAGTTGAAGGCTTAGATGAAGAAAATATTTTTGAAAGCTCAGAAGGCTCAACTGGAACAAAACACTTCAAACAGAGATCAGGCTCCAGAGCCACATTCAGTACCTCATTGCTTACTGAGGTAGTAGTTATGTTTAGTAGGATGCCATCAATTCTAGTTTTAATAGATTCAATTCTATCAATAAAGAATTCCATTAAGTCACTACAGCTAAGAGTTGGAGGAATGGGTGATATAACAGAGTTTTCATTTCTCGTAAGTTTAGCAACTGTATTAAAAATAAATTTAGGATTGTTCTTATCCTCTTCTATTAGTAAAGTAAAATATGAAGATCTAGTTTTGCGCAGGGTCCTTTTTTACAGAAGCACCCCTTTTTATGGGGGCTACGTTGTCTAATGTTGTACGTAATGAGGACGTAATACTATGAACAACAGCATCAATCTGTGTAGGGCATGAAATTAATTTGTTGCCCTCTGCTGCGTTTCTATGAAATACTGAAGAAATTTGAGGTGGAATGGATTCTTTGAAGGCTGTAACAGCATTGTCCGATAGACACCTACTATAAAGACATTTTCTTTCAGATTTTAAGTACTCGGTGAAAAAGATCTCAATCGATGGGGGATGAGAGGGGATCAGGGTCTATCCAGCTTTGACTAGCTGTAGTGAAATTGAACTGGAATTAGAACTGAACTCACAGCCTGCCTGTTTCCAGTCAACTACTGCAGGACTACTCACTCGTTTGTTGGTGTCTACTGCAGTTTAGTGCATTGCAAGGAAAAACATTTTTAAGATTACAAAGGGCTTATCTGGTTGCTGTTTAGATGGGATAGGATTCCTGCATAACTTGTTTAAGCTGGTCTGTTCCTTTTGCCCTTTGCTTCAGGCTTGTCTTGAAATGCTCACTGCCGGCATTCCGTTTTTGCTTCCTGTAAGTTTCCAAGACATCAGCTAACTATATAATGTTGTAGAACTTGTTTAATTTGTTTCATATGTATATATCGGGAGAACAGACCTGACCAGCCACTCTGGAACAACTGATCATGCAAGCTTTGCTCTATTCATCAGAGCTGTCATCTCACTTCCCCATGAGCACAATGCTTTCATCTTCCAGAAAAAAAAACTACTAGAAAATGATCTTCAAGCTAGCCTTCAAGGTAGTAAACATCGTACTTTTTTTTCCGATGGGGTGGGGTGGGGGTGGATTGAGTCTAGCGTATTAGCTTCAAATCTGTTTTCACTATGTGTTGCCTGTAAAAATAATTACAGAATCACTGCATAGAGTATCAATAAAAACAAAACAATGAGATGAAAACAGTGCAAAAAATTAAAATAAAATAAATAAAGACTAAAAGTTACAGTAAGCAATAATGTAAAAACAAATTATAAAATTAAATACTGCAGAAGGAAATCTTTGCAAATGAAATCAAATTGATAGACTTCAAGTCATGGTTTGTTATTTCAAGTCATGACCATCATCTTAGGTATACGTTTTGTTTGTGTTCAAGTTTGTCAGCGTTTTTAGATTTTTATTACAAAAAAACTTCATTGTTATAAATTTTTTTTGCTTAAATACAATAGAATCAACACTAAAAAAGGCTTACAAACGAAGATCTTCCATTGAATATTTGGAGGCAAAGCGTTGCAAGTAAAGGATTGTTTCACGAATAATAATTTAAGTAAATTTGTTATTGTTTTAAACCTTTCAAGTAACGGACTATGAACAATTGTATCTCAAATAACAACTTCCACAAAACGTGTCTGCTTCCTCTGCTTTGTTAATGTAAGGCAGCAGAGCAGTCCAGATCTTAAGGAATCACTTAGCTCACATTAGCTACAACTCTTAAAGCCGGTAAATTGACACGATCATTAGCAATGGGGGAATCTGGATTCAAAGCTGTTTATCTTCACAGTGTTTATCATTACTTTAAACATACTATCTCAGCATGGGAACTGCTGTGCCTAAAGGTTAACAGTGTGATTGGGATGGAGAAATACAGAGATGAATAGTGACAGTTTGAGATTCTGCATCAACATATCTGTCAGGCTACCTGTAAGACGGTTCGCATCAAAGCTGTGATGGATGACTGCAGGTGTCAGGGTTTGGCAAGAACTATCCAGCCTTTAAATTAGTGTGGACTGATGTCCCAGTATTTCTGTATTGATGTGTTAGATTTTTGTTTCTTGGATTGCTTCTTGTTTTAAAAATAGTTTTTCTGCTTGTAGCAATTCTGAAGTCTTTTTTTTCCTGAAGCCTTAAGCGGTTTGATAAAATAACTGGAGTTTCATGTTTTAGTTGTTTTCCAAATTTTCAAAGCTTAAGTGTGTTAATTGGCCATTTTAAGCCACAAAAAACAGAAGGCTGAACAGGTCTCTGTTCGTCTCTCTCCACTTGCTGCCATCATGTAACAGTGGGCCTAAAAAATTTATACAACAACAAAGTTATCAGTACACCAAGGTAGATCCAGGTGTGACCCCAGCGCTTGCTGATTCAATCATAATGTCCTTGATTTTAGACTACATCTTTTCCCAGTGGTAACCAGTTTTCCACTGTCGAAGAAATATGCTTGACCTTTTCCACTTGGGAATCACACTGTGCTAACACAGTGTCAAAAAAATATTAAGTGCTAAATTTAATCTCTTTTTT
The DNA here is from genome assembly GCA_032876305.1 of Orestias chungarensis. Classification (NCBI taxonomy): domain Eukaryota; kingdom Metazoa; phylum Chordata; class Actinopteri; order Cyprinodontiformes; family Cyprinodontidae; genus Orestias; species Orestias chungarensis. The sequence continues at coordinate 5,976,839 of JAVLVB010000407.1, read as the reverse complement.
TTTAGAATTCACGTTTAGATTTAGGGCCGTCTTAGTAGGTTGCAAATATAAACTACTGCTAACAAATGGTAATATAAACTTGATAAAATTAATCAGGGTGGGTTGAATCATCATCAACTTTGTTAGGCTTGTAAGAAAGCTCCACATGACAGGTGTAATAAATGACCAAGTTTCTAATGGATTGGCTACAGCTTGAACAGCAGCTGTAGATAGATTTGTAACACTTCACAAACTGCTTGAAAGCAACGTATTAATAAAAAGAATGGCATATATATTTTGTTACAAAAAAGATTTAAAAATAATTAATTTGACAGTATTTTTTGAGAATGTTTTTGCTACATTAGGTTCATTTATTGCATGGAATGGGTAAAAATAGTAAATAATCAATGCATTTCAAATATTTATTGGAAAACCTTGATTATCGATTAAGTCCCCTGCAATGCAGGTGCACTGTCCATGGACATTTCCCTTTTCATAATGGAGCACAACACTTTTCTACACTTTCTGCCAGGGGACTAGTGACATGTTTGATGAAGAATTTGAGCACCATTTCTTTGCCACTAGGCAACCATTGCACACCTGTCAGTGCAGTGAGGACAGTGGCTATGAAACTGCACGTCCTCACGGGAGCTTTTGGCCACTTTGGCGCTTCATCTATAGCGCTACAGAAAACAGCAGGAGCTCAAATGTTCCTGCAGAGCAATTGGTGTTTTTTTTATTCTTAAATAAACATTAAGCAAACTACTCATACCATTGGCAGACACTAATGCAGCTCCCAGTCCCTCTCTACAATGGTATATCAGACAGAGGAGCACAAACAACCACTGATTTAGACAACATATCTGGTCAGATGTGTAATGGATTATAACCAGAAACCTAGAAAATCTTTTTTTACAGTTGTTTTATCAAGTTATATTTCCAAATGAGTATCCAAATCATGAAAATATGCAAATGGTTTAATTATCATTGATGACAAAATTTATGAAGGGGAAAAAAAACATTTAACGCTGCAGCAATCTGATAATTCTCTTTTTTACATAAATTTTTAGGTGACAAGAAACATTCTTTCTGCTAATTTGTTTGGATTACTGATCTTTAAATCCTCGAGAATGTTGTTTATAACTTTTGAACACTATTATTAGAATTAATTGTTATAAATGTTTTATGGGAACAATGAGCTATAAGTATATGTTAATGCACGTTATATTTGGTATATTATTTGGGTATGCTTTATTTTAGAGGAAATAATACCAAGTAAACGTATTTTTCCAAGATGATCTGTGAGGAAAAATTTGAGGGCTCATTATTATTTCTCTTAGGCTATAGGAAAAAGTTCTTTACCCAGCAACCCATTGTTAGAGCACTGTACACACATATAGCTGAATTTGTCATTAACTCAAACCTTTTATAGCTTTCAACTGTGTCTCTCTGTGAAGTCTGACAGCAGGTCACTAATACGTCATCCTACATCTTGAACCATGACAACCATTCAATCAAACTGGCCGTCAGAATGGAGCTGGAACCTCTCTCCGGTGAGATGGCGGTTCCTATGGTAACTGTGGAGGTGTTTGACCCAGCAGCAAGCAGCAGAGTACATTGTTTTAATATACTTACTTCATGTGTGTATGTGTGTTTCATTGGGAAAAAACAACTTTTTGAAAGTCTTTTTTTTGTAGCAATAAAAACCACTTTTGCAAACACAATTCAGTTTTATTTTGTCTACTTTTATTAGCAAGGTGCAACATGTGTACAAAACAAAAACAAAACATAATCTCTCTTGCTCCTGTCAGGTATGAACCATGAAAATTGTCCAGCATGTAATGTTGTCCAGCATTAACATTTGTTCTGCGCCACTGGGAAAACATACTTTAGTCAATATTCAACAACATGTTTAGAAGATAGATAAAAGCAGTGGTTATCAACGCACATCAACAAGACTATGTCAGGAAAGCCAGGTAAGACTTTAACTTACAAAAGGACATATTTCTGCATTAAATTTGCACTTTATCGGAAAACATGGTCCTTCGATTTGTTTTGGTGGTGGCGATGTCCTTCTATCGACGGGGATCCATTAGAGGGCGTGGAGGAGAGCTGCTTCCTTTGGAGGAACTGTTTGGCACCAACCATTGGTTTCCTATGGATGCAAATTGTTACCAAATTTAAAATGTAAAAACATTTCTTCATTTTAAATATGGTAACAATTTGCTTCCATAGATTTCCAGGAGAGATTCAAGAATGCGACCAACATAAATAAGTCAATATAATATGAAAAATATAAAAAGAGTCTTACTAATATAGTAATGTACTACATTGATAAATTCAGTGAAAATAACACTAATTACCAAATTAAATATGGAATTGAAATGATTTCATTTTTATTCTTTATTATCTTTCATACTGCCATAACTGTTTGGGGCAACTGAACCTTTATTGAATGTCTAAAGAATGCATTTTGCTTCTGCAGTCTAAGTATCTGTTGTCTAACAGCTGAAATTCACAAGCATGTCTCCCATGGAGCCCACTTACTATTTTCACCTGACATCCACTTTTCTACATGAGTAACTAAAAATAGGTTCTGAGCATAAGCAGTGACAGGAGGTCCACCGAGATAACCAGTGGCCTAATTAGAACAACCTATCTCCAGTCTCATCTATAAAAATACCAGCCACCTACAGTATACTTTTACACTGGCTGTTATTTGAGCAGGCAGTACTATGTCTGTATAATTTCACATCCAGGTAAACAGCAGCAACACCCAGGTGGATTAAGGTGATTTGTTATCAGCTTAGTGTCTAAAAATGTGATTAATAGTCTGGTAAAAGGCTAATGTAGAAAAGAAACCATGCCTCACAGTCAGTGGAAGGCATATGGTCTCTGCTCACAGAGGTGATGGTTCATCACAATGTGGTGAATCATGTCAATAAAGAGCTGATAAAATATTAAACAGGCTTTATATTTAGGGCTGTTTTGTTTTTATTTATACCCTACAGACTGATGCTGTCAAAGAGCTGCTATGAGCTGATTCATGGTGGTGTTGGATTATGTTTGCTTAGTTCGACTCTGTGTTATTTCTCATTCACAGCCCCTACGGTGTCTGTGCTTGTTTGTGGCAATCGCTGTCTCAGTCAACTGCAAATTCTGTATTCTGGTGTGCAGAGCCTGCCTGCTGACAAATTGCCTGCAGAGGTCCAAGGACACTCTTGTCAGATTCAGTAACTGCTGTGCCTCATCTGCAGTCTCAGAACGAAGTGGCCAACCACTAGAGGGCAGTGTCATGATGAAAATAACAGTTGATAACAGTCTTATAAAATCTGTACTGTATTTATACAGAGGGTGGCTTGACCTTCTATTTTTATTTTCAAAGATGTGTCAACTCTCATTAAAATGGCTTCTCTAGTTATTTAGACTGGGATTTCAAGGGTTGTAAATTGGATTTGGGATAAGTAGACCAGTGCTTATTGAAGAAGGATTTTAGAAAAAGTACTGATTTAAAATTTTACAGGTCTCAATAAATAAAGATTAAAGACAGAAATTGATTAAATTGCAAACTTACTGATGTGGCAATGAGCAGACACTGTATAATGTGTTGTGATAATAACCATGTTAGTATAATATTTGGCAGTTCACTCCAAAATTACTGTAAAGTAGAATGAAATTTGATCGTGCGTCACAGTACCGCTGACATCCTTTGTGCTTGATTTATTGTATTACAGACATATTATTCATGTCAAGACTGCTGATCTTGGTTATGATCCACTGGGAGAGAGGAACCGTGCATAGTTTGAAACAGAGACTTGATGTTTAACACAAGCTATCAGACACCTGTAATGATCAAGTAACACCAGCTGCATTATTAATCTGGTGGTTTCAGTTTGAGGAGTCTTATATTGTATTTATTTTTTTTATTTTTTCAGTCAATCATTGAATACATTTTGCGGTTTCACATATGAAAAGAACTATCTTATACAAATTTTTTTTAAAAACACACAAAAAACCAACAAGGCAACAGCTTAAAAATATATACGTTTTCTTGATCTATTTGTGGGAGTTTTTGGTAAAAAAGTCTTTCAACAGGGATTCTTTCCGTTAAAGCATTTAGTATTTTGGTAGAGAGGAGACTCTGACCATCTGTTGTACCTGGGATTCAGGAGGAGGGCTCCAGCTTCTGTATTGTCCTTTGAACAGCGGATCATCTCGCATAACCCTGCAGAGATGGGAGTTTGTTATTGAGTCCACATAGGTTTTGTGGACCACAGATAAGGTCTATAACTCTTTGAAAGTGTGAGGGCGCAGCAGAGCTATGGCGTGCTGGCACTTGCAGAGCAACAGCTAAATCCACATTCATGGCACAAATTTAAACTTACTCCCAAAGTGAGAATCCACCAGAACCTGATCCTCTACAAACCTTTCTGTTGTGCTCAAGAATAACATACAAAGTTTGAATTCACGAACATGAGGGTTTCTGGTTTGGTAACCATCAGTGTTTTACCTTTCAAATGTGTGGACATTGTGGTGTTGTTGGGGTCTTTAGGTCTTGGCATTTATCATCAACCCCAGTGGCTTTAAACCACACTGTGAGGTTCCCAGCTGGGACTGAAGCAGTTCCTCCTAGACTAAAAACTATTTTTTAGCTGGAAAAAAATTAACTGTTCCCTCAAGTTCCTTCTGCCTAAAGAGGAGGAATTACATTTTTTGGTTTCATGTACACATTTGATGGTTAGAAGGATCAGGACATGGATGGACAGGTTGAGACTTTCAATATAGATAGTGCTACAGTCTCTCTGGGAGAAAAACCTATGCCAAAAGTGAAACTCTTGAATTGCTGGTGCATCAATATTCCAACATTTATCTGTATTCATGAAAAATCTAAATCATGAACACATAACATATTTTCAGACTCTCATGAAATAAGACCGAGAATGAGCTTACAGTGTATGGTGCCTGGTCTTATCCTTACGGACAGGTATGAGAGTGATGTCTTCTGCAAGAAACTCCCATTACACCCTCTGTTCCTTTGTATTGTAAAGTTTGCTCTGGTGGTTTAGGTGTCAAAAAAGGATGCCTGCTCTGTGTCTTGTTTTTTTAAGGTTTTATGATCCCATTGAGAGCAGGACACAAAGCAGATGCTTAACTTAGGGACACGTTGGTCACCTCCCTGGACCTGCTATCGTTGTGATGGATTTCTAGCAAGCAGAAAACAAAAGGTGCAAATGTGTATAAAATTACAAAAATGGAGATGGAATAGAAACTGCAGTGTGAGATCATTACAGTTGCAAAATGTTCCTATTTGTTGTCATGGTGTGTAACCTACTGACAGTATTTAAAATCTTTTGAGTAAGCATTTGTTACTTGCATCTAAATCCACATCAGTTCATGCAAAACATTTGATTTCAGAGTCAAATGAAATGCTTGCATTCGGCTAATTCAATTTCCATAGAAACGAGGGAGAGAGTTCAATATAGTATATTAAATACTTGCAATCAAATTTACTGTGGATTGGCAGACTCTGTCTTACTCCAATTCAAAGCATGTCGGCACCAAGGAATTTACAAAAGTCATTTTGGGGGCATTTCTGCTTCGTCTCGTAGCCCATAAAGGAAACAGGATGGGGAGGTTGTGACGTCCTACAGCAAGGACTGACATTTAAATCCACAATGTGCTAAGTGATTTTCTTTCACTGTAATATTGCTGTTCCACCCTGATACTTCTCATGAATCACATCATTAGAAGCATCAGCAGAGCAATGTTCCAAACTCCAGATTTGGTTCAGCAGCCCAGAGTGGATTTTGCTGAAAGCACCGTCTTGGTGCATACTGAAGCTATCCTTCTGAGGGTGAAATAAAACACACACACAGACACAGACACATGCGTGCACTTCCTACAACATAACAGTCAGTGTTTCATAAAAGAGACAGGGTGGAAGAGTTACTACATCTGCAACTCTCACCCATATCTTGCCTTCAATTAAAACTACGCTGGGACACATGCACATGGACACACACAGACATCCATACAGAAACACACACTGAAGTATCCCTCTTGGCTTGCATCGCACATTTGTGACAGAAAGACGTCTCACTCCAGGAGTGCAGTATTGCATTGTCAGAGGTGTATGACAGATATTAATGTCACGGACGAACATGATGGATGGAATTCCTTTATGATGTTGCTTTCTATCTCCGGTCCTGTCTCCCATAGCCTGGCATGCCGCAGACAGCTCCTTAATGAGCCCTGGAAGCATCCATATCCGTTGACAACCTTTCCTTAGCTACCTCTTTGCCTAAAACAAAACTGCTCAGATGAGCGATGTCCTGATACACTGCATTCATATCAATAGGAAACAAGCTCTTCTTTAATTATGGGTAAACATTAATTGTTGTAATTTATTAAATTTAATCCAACCTAAAATAAAAACCTATAATTAAAGCATAACTGGCAATTAAACTATAAAAATGTAAGCAATATACATTTGTGCGAAAGTAATTTAATGTAATGTTGCAGATTACATATTTCTAAATTGTTCAGAGGATTTAAGAAAATGTTGTTAGCTAAAACTATATATATTTTTTCTAATTATTTGAATCTTTGCTGTGCTTTAATACAATCTTTTGTTTATGATTACTCTTTTAGCTCCAACTTTATTATACAATATATTTAGGTTTAATTCCATTCAGGCAGACAGTAGGAAAAGGACCGGTTTGTAAACTGAACAGCAGTCTTCACAACTAATTATTGTACAAACAAAAAAATAAATCCATAAATACAAAAATAACATTGTTATTGCCCACAAAAAGAAAAAAAACATTTGTATTTCAGCACATCATTTTCTGCATTTTATATTTTCTCTGAACTGAGAATCTGAAACTAATATGCTTAAACGGTTTTATAGTAAAACTGAACTGACACCTAGTGGTTAAAGTAGTTAGAGCATTTTTTTTCATTCTTGCTTTCTTCATATTCATGTTATAAATCATTTATACATCCATTAAATAGTGGTTTGGAAATCAGTGTTTGTACTTAGATTACTTCAAATATTAGCTGTAGATTGAGTAAAAACAGTTTAAGCCGTATTTTTATTTTCTTTAAAAGACACAAAATCTTTATAGTTTCTTTTCCATTTCAACAAACTACACTACACTTAAGACTGAGGAGGAAGTTATAAGTAGTTAAATGTTTAACCACCTTTTAAAGTATGGTTTAAGTTTAAAAAGGCTGATTTGTTGTGTGAAGGAAAATACAGTTCTAGGAGGTATTTTTATTTTTACTTTGTGACACTGCACCATTTAGCCATAGGCAGAATTACGGCAGGTTACTACGATCAAGTTGCTCTTTCTTGACTATAAATGGTTTTTATGTCTATTATTAAAGCAGGATTGTTATGACTACAATGTGTTAACAGAGAAATTTAGGGCCTTTGTATAATATGGGTTTTGCAGTGGTTCAGATAGATACCTAAATATGATGCGGCACTATCAAAGACAACGGTTCTACTTTGTGTTTAGGTATGTACCAAACCTAAATTCACATGCTGACTGGTAAATGGGTTTACATGAAGTATATGTACTCTGTAAAATTTCTAATTTTATATAGTTCTCTAGTATTTGATAATTTTTTGTGAACTCATTTCGGTCGTTTTTTCTCTAACTATTCCCTCATTATTTCTAATTACTTAAAAAAATATATATGGTTGCTTTAACACTACCGACCATTAAATAACTGTGGCAACATTGGACTAAGGACAGAAAAGATGTGCAAGAACTACAGCAAGTGGACTTGGGTTTGGATTTAAACTAGCAACAACTGCATTAAGGACTGTAGCCTTTTGATATGGCGCATTTGCTCTACCACTGTGCCATTTGGAATGCCTGTCAACTTTTTTTTTTTTCCTTGTCCTGGTCAGCATCAGGGCTGCCATAGTTGTGCTTAACAGATTTGCTTTTCAAAGTGAGGCTTAAAAAATATAGAGCCTCCCTTGCTCCCATGCCTTAATCGTTTATTGATTTTTGAAGTGTTACATACATTCTAAAGCTAAACATGACTGAGGGGGGTGGGGGGTGCACAGAGTGAAAGGGAACATATACATAGACCAAAATCAATACTCAAGTAAAAACAAGCAAACAAACAATAAAAAAAACAGAAAAAATCTTCTTGTGTATGAACCAAACTATTGCTTTGATTTCTTTTTTTGTTTGTACGTTTCTGCTGAGGTTGTGGATCAGACAGTGCTCTTGTTGAAAACCCACAAGGAACAGCATTTTTATTCTCCCTTGCACAAACCTACAAGTGGTTATCCATTATATTGGGGTGTGAGGGTTTTACACAGACCAGCCAGAGAAACGTTGAATGGGTTTCAAAATATATTCTAAATTTATAACAAAAAGTCAAAAAATAGTTGCAAAATGATAAATTGGGCCCAAACTGAGGTCAACATAACAAACTACAACCCAGGTAGTGACACAAAGTACTCAAGCAACAAAACTGACCTCCCCAAACAAGACATGAAGGGAGCTTAAACAGTGGCTGATCAGACCACTGCTAACACACATGGGGTTTAACTAAACACACAAGAACATAAACAAATACTGGTCAGCACATTACTGAATCTTTTAATTAGATAAATATTAGAACTGAACTAATTTCCAAAAAGAAGAAACATTAAAGAAATGGTAACATTAAACTATAGATCAATTTTCCTTTTCCCCTGGCAAACAAATGGAATAACCCACTGAGGAGGTTTGCCTGCCATATAAGGACAGCAATTAGCTGGAACACCTGTGTTATTCCAGCAGCAGCTCCAAAGGAAACTGGTAACTCAAAAGAAGAAGAAATTAGTTTGTTATATTTAACAACAATATAAAGAACTGACAAATAAAGTTAACTAAATGTGTGCACTGCAAATAGTCAACTAAAAGGTCAGGCTAATGAAAATAATTTTAAAGATACAAATCTAAACTAATCAATATGTAAACTAATGTTAAACGATGAATAGAAAACCATTACCATTCATTTGTATATGACAGTAGGGACAGCTGTCACATTCCCCCTCCCTTCAAAAGGGTCATCACACCAACGAGAGAGGTAGTCTGCGGTCACATTTACCTTACCAGGTATGTACTGCACTGTAAAGCAGAAGGGTTGCATTGAAAGAGACCATCTTGTAATGCGACTATTTGTGTCATTCATTCGCTGCAGCCACTGGAGAGCTCTGTGATCAGTCTGGAGGATGAACTCTCCTCCAAGTAGGTAATACTTCAGGGAATCCAGGGCCCATTTTATTGCGAGGGCTTCCTTTTCTACCGTAGAATAACAGACTTCTGTGGGGTGTAGCTTACGGCTTATGAAAGCTACAGGTTGTAAAGCCTCATCACCTTGCAGGAGGACTGCTCCAATACCTCTTTCTGAGGCATCCGTTTGTAGAATAAAACCTTTGTTAAAGTCAGGACACTTCAGGACGGAACTCTGACCCAGCGCTTGTTGAATATCATGGAATGCTGCAATTGTCTTTTCCGTCCACTGAACTTTACTGGGGTATTTAGATCCAGTCAGATCTGTCAGAGGGGCAGCTCTGTCTGAAAAGTTTTTTTATGAATCTATGATAGAAACCTGCCATCCCTAGAAATGACCTCAATTGCTTTTTGATTTGAGGCAATGGACAGGATTCAATAGCATGAATCTTGCGAACCTGTGGCTTGAGTTCACCATTTCCAGTGATGAAAACCCAGGTACTCTGGCTCAGATTGTGCAAAAACACATTTTGCTGGGTTAATGGTCAAACCTGCACTTTGTAGGCGGCCCAAAATTTCTTGTAAATGCTGCAGGTGCTCCTCCCAAGAGTTACTATAAATCACCATATCATCGAGATAATCACAGGCATAGTTATCACTTCCACGCAGTACCTGATCCATAAGCCTTTGGAAGGTAGCGGGTGCGCCATGCAGTCCAAAGGGCAAAACTGTAAACTGGAAGAGTCCCCAAGGGGTCCGAAAGGCCGTCAACTCCCTGGACTGCTTAGAAAGGGGCACTTGCCAGTAACCTTTGCGTAAGTCAATAGTTGTCAGGTAGTTAGCTTTGCCCAATCTATTGACCAGATCATCAATGAGAGGAGTAGGGTAGGAGTCAAACTTTGACACAGAATTAAGGTACCTGAAATCTATACAGAAGCGCATTTTTCCATCTTTCTTCGGCACCAAGACGACAGGATTACACCACTCACTTTTGGAAGATTCAATAATCCCAAGGGACTGCATCAATTCCATCTCTCTCCTCAGGAAGCTTTGAAGGCGTTCTGGAATCCTGTAGCTCAAACGTTTAACTTTAGCATCACTTTTCAACACAATCTCATGTTGATGAATGTCTGTACAACCTGGAGACTCTTTAAACATCTGAGGATTACATAATGCTCTGAGTTGTTCACCTGACAGATGTTTCAAGTCAAGCTCCATTGGGGCTGATGAGTGCAGGTACTGATCATCCACAGCTTCCTCCTCTTCCACAGCTCTAATCAGCATGACCCCTGCTCCCACTTTAGGTCGCTCCGTCCACTCCTTAAGGGGGTTCACATGCAACACCCTGGTAGAACGCGGCCGTCCGGATGCAACAACTTGGTAGGTGGTAGGTTGAAGCTGTTTTATTACCTCAAATGGCCCTTGGCACTTGGCCAAAAGGTTGCTCTCATTGGATGGTAGCATAACCAGAACCTTCTGGCCTGGGACAAAGGTCCTCTGCCGGGCTGACTTGTCGTAACAAACCTTCTGGTGCTTTTGAGCTTCTGCCATATGTCGCTGGCCCAAAGCTGTCATCTTTTGTAGCCTCTCTCTCATCTGTATAACATAGAAGATAACATTAACAGGCCCCTCCCTCCCCTCTTTTCCAGCCCAGGTATCCTTTAATAGCGCCAGAGGTCCCCTTACCTCATGACTATATAAAAGTTCAAAAGGAGAGAACCCGGTGGAGGCCTGTGGTACTTCTCTGTAGGCAAAGAGGAGATAAGGCAACCATTGATCCCAATCAGAGCCAGTTTCGTCCACAAACTTACGCAGCATTTGCTTCAGTGTTTGGTTGAACCTCTCTGTGAGCCCATTCGTCTGTGGATGATAAGGGGTAGTTCGACCACCCTTAATCCCCAGCAGCTGATACACCTGCTTTAAGAGAGTAGACATGAAGTTAGTGCCTTGATCCGTTACAATTTCACAGGGAAATCCAACCCTTGAAAAAAATTGGACCAAGGAGAAAGCCACAGCTCTTGCTTTAATTGTTTTTAAGGGGAACACTTCTGGGTACTTCGTTGCATAATCTGTTATCACCAACATATATCGGTGTCCAGATTTGCTTCTTTCAAGTGGACCCACAATGTCCATACCCAAGCGCTCAAAGGCGTGTCAATTAGGGGAAGAGGCTGCAGTGGTGCTCTTGAAGGGAACTTATTGGAGGTTAATTGCCACTGAGGGCAGGTCCTACAAAACTGGGCAACATCAGTCCGTAATCCAGGCCAGTAGAAATGGCGCTTGATGCGAGCCAGGGTCTTATGTCTCCATAGGTGGCCAGCCCAGGGAATGGAGTGGCCTAAAGTACGCACCATCTCCCTTGCACTCTTAGGGACCACAAGTTGCCTTGATACCCCCTGATGGCGATAAAGCATATTTTTGTATAGAACAAACTCTTCAGTAATACCTCTGTGGTTAATTTCCTGGGGTCCTTCGGCTTTCAGAAAAAGAGCAGCCAGACTGGCGTCATCACGCTGCATTTGGGCCATGTTTAAAGGCACTTTAAAATCCTGGGGCAGATCCTGAACCCCTTCTGTAGATGTAACGGGTGTATGCAGAAACTTCTCCTGTCTCTTTTGTCAACATGATTTCCTAGATTTTCCAGGCTGCACACCCAAGTCTGCATCATAAAAAGGCAGTGCACTCAGAATTGGAGGAATTTCTTCTGGCTGTTTTGCTTGAGAACGAGTTACTACATTGCAGTTCTGTGGTTTGTGTAGCATGTCAAACAAGTCACAACCCAATACTACTGGAAAAGGGAAATTTTCTGCAACACCAACATTCAACAGGTATAATTGTCCTTGCACTTCAATATAAATATCTGCTGTGGGGTATGGCCTTTCATCACCATGCACACAGCGGATAGGGATAGTGTTAGATGTGCAGAATTATTTTGGATGGAACTAGCTCTCTTTCAACAAGTGTCTGAACACTGCCAGTGTCAATTAAAGCCTTTACACTTTTCCCATTAACTTTAACATCACTCAGTTTCACAGACTGTCCAATACTGATGCAATTGTCACTTTTAAATGGGACAACACACAGTTAGGAGAGTTTAAGGGGGCTCTTTGGACACATGGGTTTTGTATGGCCTTCTTGACCACACAAATAACACAGAAGGACTTTGTTGTATTGCTTGGGTGATGTGCTTACAGACTGGTTTTCCCTTAGAGAGGCCTTACCGACAGCAGACACACCCTTTTGATGGTGTTGCATAGGTGCAGCTCTGCGTGTATCTGTAGATGCCTTCCAAGAAGAGTAACTACATGGTTGTCCTTTCCGTCTTGCAGCCACAAACACCTCAGCCAGCGAAGCAGCTTTGGAAGCTGTTTGAGGATCATGTTCCCGGACCCAAACCTGAAGCTCGGGAGACAGCATACGGAGATATTGCTCTAAGACAATAATTTCACCAATGTCCTTCACCGTTTTCCCTTTAGGTTGGATCCACTTTCCATACAATTCTTTTAACCTTACATACAGCTCCTTAGGAGTTTCTCCAGGCTCCACTTCTGTAGAACGAAATCTCTGGCGATAGGTTTCTGGGTTAATGTCGTATTTCTTAAGAACTGCATGTTTGACAGATATATAATCATACAATTCATCAATATCCATATGCACATAAGCACTTCTAGCTTTTCCAGTGAGCAATGGAACAAGACGAAAGACCCAGTGATTCTCTGGCCAGTCACATGAAATAGCAATCCTCTCAAAAGTCATCAAAAAATGTTCAATATCATCAGTTTCTGTTAACTTTTCCATTTTAGGCTCCAAGAAGGAACGAAACTGACCTGAAGTAGAGATGACTTTATGGTCTCCTGGTAGCAGGTTTTAATCCTGTGGTTCTGGTTCCTCTGAGTGAGAGTTTTCCAATTTAGCAGGTTCAGGTGTGGAAGAAGTACGGGCCTGCACTTCTAACTGCAAAAGACTGAATTGGTGCTGGAGAGCCCTGAACTGTTGATCTTGATGAGCTGTTTCCTCTCTCACCATTCTATTCTGTTCCTCCTGCTGGCTAATGTGGGCACGAAGAATACTGACAAGAGTTGAATATGTTGGTTCTTGGCCATCTTCACCCTCAATGCTTACATCTCCTCCAGATGCCCCTGCTTCGTAGCAATCAGTCTGCTCATCCAGGCCTGCTGTTCCTTGAGATTCCACCAAATTGCCTCGTTTGCTCCTTCCTCCACGCTGCATGTTTCAATCAATGGGGGGGGGGGCTGGCTGGTAAAATCCCACTTCTGACATCAAATGTGAGGGTTTTACACAGACCAGCCAGAGAGACGTTGAATGGGTTTCAAAATATCTTCTTAATTTATTACAAAAAGTCAAAAAATAGTTGCAAAATGATAAATTGGGCCCAATCTGAGGTAAACATAACAAACTACAACCCAGGTAGTGACACAAAGTACTCAATCAACAAAACTGACCTCCCCAAACAAGACATGAAGGGAGCTTAAATAGTGGCTGATCAGACCACTGCTAACACACATGGGGGTTAACTAAACACACAAGAACATAAATAAATACTGGTCAGCACATTACTGAATCTTTAAATTAGATAAATATTAGAACTGAACTAATTTCCAAAAAGAAGAAACATTAAAGAAATGGTAACATTAAACTAAAGATCAATTTTCCTTTTCCCCTGGCAAACAAATGGAATAACCCACTGAGGAGGTTTGCCTGCCATATAAGGACAGCAATTAGCTGGAGCTCCTGTGTTATTCCAGCAGCAGCTCCAAAGGAAACTGGTAACTCAAAAGAAGAAGAAGAAATTATATTTAACGACAATATAAAGAACTGACAAATAAAGTTAACTAAATGTGTGCACTGCAAATAATCAACTAAAGAGTCAGGCTAATGAAAATAATTTTAAAGATACAAATCTAAACTAATCAATATGTAAACTAATGTTAAAAGATGAAAAGAAAACCATTACCATTCATTTGTATGCGACAGTAGGGACAGCTGTCACATGGGGCTTTAACTGTCCTTAATTTTCTGTAAGTTGTGTCCGAGTCTCCCTAAACTCATTTTGATGTACTTTAGATCCAGTGGTTATCCAGTGGTTTATATTGGTAGTTTATTACAGTGGTTTCATTCAAGCTTATGCATTATCTGTTTTATTTCCTTTTTCTGCTCATCTACAGCCTCCTGTTTGCACATTTAAGTTTTCACTAAAACTGGTCTATTAAACAAACTATTTGTGGCTTTCCAAAGAAATGTCATGTTTCACAAGCTAAAATCATCTCATAATTCTTACACCCAGCTGAGATACACTTTTCCTTGTATCAAAATAGGAGTAGTTCTCACTTTACCATCGCGATAAGGAAATTGTTTTATTTCATGTAAAAAATGAACTTTAGGTAACTCATATAAATCTTAAACTCCGCTATGAGATATAAATGTAATGCGGTAAAATAACCATATGGCTTGCTAAAACAAGTTTATTTACATCATTACAGGAGGTAAAACAATAAAACATTAACGAAGACTACACTGAACAGCAATATGGCAAAAACTACAATTGCTACTATAAAATGTGCTTATTACAATATCTTGGGGCTTGATTGGTACATCAGTAGTTAATAAACTGAAGGTAGTTTTATTATGTAACATCTCTTTTCCTTAACCTATAAATTTAAAAATTTGTATTTTTTAAATAAAAATTTAGATTGTTGTTTTTATTTTGTCACTACAGAGAGAGCTACTCATGCACGTCTTTATAACGACAATCACTAAAGCAAATATCTACTTGTTTTACACCCTCAACACAGAAAATGTTCATTGGCTAATTGCTACCTGTTTAGAACATTTCAATTAAGTCATTTCTACCATCAATGTTTTCATATAACAATTCTTGGTAGTCAACTATATTTTTAGTATTGATCAGAGTGTTTACTTGTAACAGGGAGGATATGCTAATTTTCCTCTCATCTCATCTTGTCTTATTGGAGTTCATCTACTGTATACTTTTGTTCTTGTTTCGTTGTTCTGTGGATTTACCTTTCTCCTTGTTAATCCCTTAAGTCTTTTTGTACCAATCCTGTTGTATCCTGTTTCACCACTTGTGGTGTTACTGCTTAATCTTGCTTCCAACTTTTATGTTTTGTTTTGACTGTTTTTTTGTACGATATTCTTGATGTAAAAAATTACCTTGAGATCTCCTGTGTTAAAACTTAGTTTTAATTATATGCATTACATTACAAACAGTTTTCGACTTTTATTGTGTTGTTAACAGAGATGGTTTGGTGTTAATATACATTTCAACCCGTATAAACATTTAATGCCTCAACCATTGTTTAAACCATTTTTGAAGATGACAATCCATTAAGGGAGTGGGCAAGAAAAACTGTATTTCATAGGAGTACCCAAGAGGCCAAATAGATTCACAACTCAGCAGGGAGAATCTGTTAACAACTAATTGTCATGTAGTCAAAAAATCTCGTCTTTCTTAAAACTGGTCTAAAGATGCAACACAAAGATCTTTTTGCAATTTCACGATACACACTGACTTGACATAGCAAATATGTGGAAGAAAGTGCATTACCTAGATGGGAGTAAAATTCAACATATACCTGTCTGAAAAATGTGGGAAAGAAAATGAACACTGCAGGTCAGCCTGAACGCGCTATCTCAGTTTTAAAATATCGTGGTCAGAGCATTGAGCTGTGAGGAATCATTTGTCCAGCAAGAACATAGAAGCTGTCAAAGATTAACCCAGGTGTACCTTTCCCAAGAAAGGTGAACCTGAATGAGATTAAAGGTACCAACAGATCTCCATCATGATTTTGATCTTAGTATATTTAAATGCCATGAAGGCACAGTCAAAATACTCATCAAAATCCATTTGAGAATCTTTGTGAAACCCGAATATTGATTTTCAGAGAATAATTACATGCAATCTAAATGAGATTGGTCTATATTTACATAAAGCTGTGTTGGTATTTAGAATTTAGTGTTTACCAGTGGGAAAGACAAATACATGCAAACTTTTTCAAACTTTTTACGTTTAAAAATCTGAAAACCATGCAATGTAACAAAATGTGAAAAGTTTAGTGGACATCATTACTTTTTCAAGCTCCATAAACCCGAAGGCAGCTTACAATCATTACTTGTCCATGTTTTGAGAAACACAGCACCTAAAACATTAGGTTCCACAGAGCAGAAGCCATTGTTAAATTTTTTTTTAAATAATAAAATAATTCAACCTTTCCTACATCAAGTGTCGCTTTCTTTATTTCTTTTTTTTTTTAATGTTATAAGAAAATGTATAAACATTTATAAACTAGGAATAACTGAACATTAGTCATATGATTTTATTGGGTCATATTCTAATTATATTATATTTTACTTTGTGTTAAACACAAGTTACTAAAGAAAGTAGGACTAGAGGACATTTACTATTCACATTTTGTCTCTTAATTTATTGTAAGTAAATACTATTTGTTAAGATTTTTTTTTTCCAAACAAAAGACAAACCCCCTCTAACAACCTTATATTGGATTTTGACTTATTGTAGCTGATTTTTTTATAAATTGCTTAAAGCTAACCCACAGTTATATAGATATATATTTGCAACACAAGAGGTCACTACAGCTTCACTAGTGATCTAGTCAAGCTGAAATGTGTTATTGTGTTCAGGGGGGAAAAACAGCATGCATTATTTAAGGGGACAACGGCAGACACATATTTTTCTAGATGGCTGAATTTTGTTCCTCCACATTGTTGGGACAAACCGGAACCTAATCATTATGGATTCCTCACAAAACCCAAAGACAACCCCACATTCACTGAAGGTCTGCAAAAGCCTGCAGTGATTTCCTTGCCTCCGGTTAGTAACACCTGCATATCTGTCCATGACAGGCCCCACTCTTTTAAATTAGCCACTTCCTGTGAATGCCCTCTCACTCACCTTTACTGGTGTTTTATTGTTCATCCATGATGTGTGACGGAGTGCAGGAAAGAATGCGTCTGCGTCGAGGTACGATTGGTTGAGCCCCTCGGCAGAGCTGTCTTCTCCAGGAAGTAGACATTACCGCCTGGCTCCTGCTTTCTTCTCTGACCCCACTGTCAAACATGTACATATTTATAGGCAGGGGGCTGACTTGGGAATACACTTTGAATTCAGATTGAAGCTGGGCCTAATAGCTGCATTGAAGGGACAGTAATATCTGTTGATTTGTGGATGTCTGTAAAAGGAAGGCATTGAGAATGCAAGATCATGGGGGATCATGGGGGAGACCCCAAAAGATGGTACTTCTCGATGAGAAGAGCTAGACATTTCTGTTGCATCAGCCGTCAATAGCTAATATGGAAAGATTGAAAGTGTATAGTTAAAACATTTGACTGCCAGTTATTTATCAACAGCTAAAAATTTATTTGGATAGCATCTATTGAGCAGGACCAAAAATGGGCCCATTCATTAATGCTTTTTTTTAATCCACAGCCAGAGAAAAGGTCCAGGTCACTGCAAGGCTGGAGAGTAAATATTTATTTTCTTTTTTTTTTTGTCCCTCCGCTGAGCTCTGAACCTCAGCGTCCCTCTTAAGAAAACTTTCATCCGCACGGGAACAACAAAAGCAAACAGCTCCGCATCGCACCGTCTGTCTCGCCATGGCACATAGTCTGTTTGCTCAGACAGTCGCCATGACAGACGGAGGAACACTGGAAAGGAGGAAGACTGAAGAGGAGAAACGGAGAAATGATAGGAGGAGGAGGAGGTCAGCACTTATGCAGGTCTCCCTCACAGATGGCGTGCTTGTCTAAAATTCCCAAAAGTGTTACTCTATGCAAATATGACCCTAATAGTCCTTCAAAATAATTCAGGCTTGTGTTGTTGCCTGTCCATCATTGTTACTGAATAAGCACATAAAAAATAACGTTTAGTAATAATTTACTGTTTCTATCATATTAAAAAAACTTTAAAACGTCCAAAAATGTCTTTAATAAATGCCAAATATATATTCATTTTTGCCTTTCCTTATCAGCTGTGATCGGTACAGCAGTCCATGATATATCAGTTTTATTAGTATCTTTGACCAAACAAGAATGCTAGACTTGTGATAGAAGTGGACATTACAATACACTGTAAAAAAAAAATAATTATAAAACTGAATTTGTCTTAAGAGCAGCAACTTGGAGATCGAACAAACCGACATCCCACAGAGAGATTTAAAGCTAGTTTGTTGACAACACTGCATGTTTATCACACAGTGGTTTATGACGTTTATGATTGTCATTTATGTATGTTTATGATTAAGGATAATCTGCCATATTACCATTTAATAAAATTAAAAAAAGAATAAATGCTTTTTAGTCAAGAAAACAACCTGTTAGCTGTCTATCACCATAGGGACTGAGGAAAATCGACACAATAGAATCATCCATATTTGCTGTTCCTGTCTTTTTTTAAATTAACCATGACTTTTAAAATCATCTATTAAAGTTAATATTTAATTATAGCGTGAAAACATTTTAGGGTTAGAAAAAAGTTCTTGCAGAAATGTATAAGTACCTCAACTGTGTTTATGGTCCATAGCAAATCATAGTACAATTATCTGAAGAGCAGCAGCAAAAAATAAATACAACTTAGATTTATTAATGTATATAAACATAAATGTATAATTGTATGCAATGTATAAAGAGAACATTTGTTGAGCTGTGGTAATTGATTGTAGCTACAAGGCTGCTGAATCAAGTTCTCTTTGGAGCCTTGCAGTCTTGGATTTGGCTCCGGTTTAAATTAATACTATGGTTAAAAATGTAAAACTCCATACCTAAATGAATTGTGAGTTTGGGTGCGAATGTGTGTGACTTTCCTCCTCCCCTCGGCTCAAGGCATTTTTGTTGTGCAGGGTAAAAAGAGGTGTTTAAAGGAGCAGATCAGAGGATGCTGTAGAGGCTCACTGAACACTGGGGTGAGATTAGCTCTCACAGAGAAATCAAGCTGACCGGAGAGGCATGCCATCAGAAGGACAGATGGATGAGAGCTATTGACCTGCTGACCTACATCAGATTCTTACTAACTTGTGCTAATTCGCATGCAAATGGAAAAAAAACTCTGATTTCTCCCTTGTAGTCTTGTCCAGTTTCTTTTTTTCTAATAGTTTTTTTGTTATTTTTCAGTTGAATCTCTAAAGCTAAAGCTGTGCATCTATTCGAGCATACAGTACGTATGTGTAAAGCTAATTAACACACCGTCTACACACACACATACACCATCAAACACATTCTCCCTCGTGGCGTGCCCTCATGGTGGTCGGTTGCACTTCTGAAAGGCTTAATCTGTTGGACCCACCTCCCTGGTTAAGAGAACAAAGGCCCCTCTCCCCTAACACAAAGGGAGCTCACACTCCCCTACACATACGCCCGACTTCAGCCCCAGACGGACCACCCAATCTTGAAGCCCATTGCTTTACACACAGAAGACACAGCAGCAGTGGTTAATGACAATATTGTCTTGTTGTCCAACCCATGCCTTTCCAAAAAAATGTATTCTCCTTTACATTATGCATGGAGAGAGTAGTTCACACAGCCTTTATTAGGATTGCAGTTTTGGTTTCAAGACAAAAAAAAAAACTACGACAATCAGGACCTACAATTCTGAGGAGTTTCTGGCAGGCTTTGATCTAAAGATTGAATGGAATATGTGGCCTTGGTTGTGGGAAGATTAGGTTTACTTAAAAAAAAAAAAAAAGAATCGCATTACATCAAATAACAGCTTTTACGTCTTTGTCGGTTTGGCTCTTATAATAAAAGCAAAACAGGAAAGTAGGAGACAACAAAATGATAAGCTCTGACAATTGCAGGTGGATCCTATAATCTAAATTCTTAAAGACTAATGTCCCAATGTTACTTCAAACACAACTACTAAAGAATGTTTCTCAATTAGTTTTTAATAATAATATGGTTAATTGTTTTAATAAATACTATGATGCCTACTTCTTAGCATCAGTGTTGATATTAACATCATCCCAATGTATAAAAACCACCTAAACATTGCTAAAACAGTGAAATACAACAAAAAAATTGTTTTACCAAAAAGGTGTGATTTTTACGCACTAGGGGAGATAATGGGTTTAACTGTCACTACAGCTGATTTTTATATTCTACATATAGACACAAAAATGTCAGATTCCTTCCATAAGAAAATACTGTTAAATCTCTTCATTAAATAAAATCTAGAGTACCACATGGATGATAATCAGTAGTTCTGGTTTGGTAAGCGATCTTAATTTTTGATATTTTATTAACCAAACGGCTAAAACAGTGATCAGCAAAAAAAAAAAAAAATAAACATGTTTGCTGAGATTTGAGTCTTCACTATCATTTATGTCCTTAATTAATAAAAGAATGCTTAAGTACAAAAAGAAATTACGGTAACTGAATGGTCATATAAATCAACAAGTGCATAACTGAAGTCATTTCTAAATGTCTCCTGAAACAATAATTTTCTTCTTCTACGCTTACATTAAATAATTGCTGATAACTGATTTGGAAAATTCCTTAAAAAATGGCTTCAGTGTGTGTTGATTTTAACATGGAAAATGAGAGTGGACATGCACTATCTTAATTAAACGACATCATTTTGAGAACTTTTCACACGTTCTATAGAATCAAACTCTTCCTGCAGATTTGTTACTTAGAAACCTGAAAAAGCATCAGTACATTTCTAAGTAAAGGTTTTTTTTAAGCATGAGAGCACACATTTATCTTTTCCTTGGTTTAAAGTTTTCTGCTGTACATATAATAAGGTCAGATTCCCTGCTAGTCACAAATGTAAGTTTTTAAAGTTTGCTCAAGCCTTTCCAGATACAGTTCAAGCTCTCAATTCATAATGGCTAGTACTACACATTTATTAACGATTATCCCCAGTATAGCACAAGTACTTAGGTATATGATCCCTAAATGCATTTTCTTGGCCTTTAACAACTGGCAGTGACTTTATAATTTCACATTTACTTAATTTGAACTCGTATATAATAATAATAATAATATTAATACAGTGGTTGCTAGCAGTGCCGCTATTTTACAGTAAAAACAAAACAGCCATTCCACTGTATATTTTGCCTATGTATTCTATATACAGCAAACACATAATTTATTCGCCACACATAAAATCATACGCCTTTAACTTCTGTTATTGGTGTTTACATTTTTTAAAGTGACCAACATAGTTCCTAATGGATCATTTTAAACAACATTTTATTTTCCTAATGTTCTATCTTCACAGAAGCCAAGCTAAACGTACTTTAATAGAGGCTGAGGTATATTTTGATGATAGACCAACCTTCGCAGCAGAGACCCTCCTGCGCCCACAGGCTCCATTCTCCCCTGAGGATTCGGCTCGACTGGCTGAGTAACTGCATTTGTTTGAGCTGAGCTTTCTTCCCGTTTACTCACAGCCTACGCAGAGTTGCCTGCCAGATCTCAGTAATCCGCAAACAATTATCATATTTGCTTCGGCCGATGACTCAGCTTTTTGTTTACTGATTGAAAATTAACAATTTACACAGCTGGGTTTGTAGCGAACACCTTTCTTGTCTGGCTGTGCTCCATCTTGAAAGAGAACAGGAGGGCCGATTTCTGTCAAGGTGAAAAACTAATCTCTGAAGAAGAAATATATACCAGGACAAGTGCATTTTTCTTTTTTTAGCATTTACATTGTACTTGATTAGGAATTTAAAAAAATCGATTTAACATGATCTCTCATGGGCAAAATAGATCATTAAAGCCATTTTTGTTATAGTTACTACCCACATTTAAACCATTTATTTATAAATGCAAATCCAATTACTTCTACAGGGGTTTAAAAAACACAAAAGAATACGCACTTTAGATGTTTCATGTTTGTCATATTAACAATATTGCCCTTTTTGAATGAGCTAGTGAGCAACTATCACTTCCTTGTGTAAACAATGTTAAATTATCCATACTTCTAAAGGAAGTGGCCATGAAAGGTGCAAGAGCCAAATTGCTCTTCAAGGTGAAACTTGAGTCATCAAGCTGTTTCGTTTGTCAGTTTCAGGGAATTTTTAACTCTTTCAATGTCCTTTCAATGTATGTAGAAGTGGGCAACTGAAAGAATTTTTCCTCCCTAAATTGGTTTTAACACTGAGGGGAGAATGCCCTGTGTGATTTTTGCAAGGGACCCAACTGTAAACTTTACTAAATCTTATCTGTGTTGTTACATAGATTATTTTGAATATGTTTGGATTCAAAAATTAGAAAGTGGCATTAGAAATGCTTCTTTGGTTAAGAGGGGAAGGTCCCAAAGTGCCCTCAGATAATAACAAATATTTTCCCTTTATTTTCAGCCCCCTTTATGATTCAGGTTTATGAATGCAAACAACATGATTTGTTCCGGATCAAAACAGATACTGTAAATCTGTATTTTTCACATATGTATTTATGATGTGGAGAAATTGAACCAAAGGTTAATTTCATAGGAATTGTGTTTAAACACCAATAGATTTGCTTATGTATTATATGCATCAACTGTGGTATCTTTGAGCTACAACATGAGGTCATAAACCGAGCATAAAATTGTAGTATTTTAGTTTCTGAGCACAGATAAACTTTAAATACTAGCTTTGAGGTAAGTTGATCCTTTTGACTAAGGCCAATTTGAGCCGGCTAAAATACCAGCACAAGTAACTACTATCAAAGAACCTGAGTGATTATAGCTTTCTCATAGTGTTGCCGCTCCCACCCAGCCAGGATATGAATCTCCAGTAGAATTATTCCCTTTTCCAAAGCTTATTGCAACAAAAACCCTAACCCTTCACAAAGGTGAAGACATGAATCTTGACTTACACACTTCAGAAGTTGTTCTTGACAAGGGCAGAAGGTGATTATGGTAAACCCATCTTTGCATTCAAAGAACAAGATGAAGGATCCTTCCAGGATGTGATGTAACCGCACAACTCCCCGACACTCGGAGAGGTGGTGGAACAGCAAGTCCTCCACTGATGAAGGATCGAAGGAGGGATGGGAAATTTAATGATGACAGTTTCAGTTCAGATTCTTCAAATACGTTATGACTCCATAACCAGCCTTACCATCAGTAAGGTTAATAATTAAGAATAGATTAAAAATTTAGCCATACTACTTTATTTCCAAATATATATAAATAAATACAGAAAAAAAGAATAATACTAAAAATAATATATATATATATATATATAACATAAATAAATGTATATTTAATATATAAATATACATACAATATTTGCTTCCCAAGCACAATTGAGAGTATTGCATGTTTTTGTATTTTACCCACTACCAACTGAAAAGTTTTTGTATAATCTGTTGTACTTGTTATATTATCCAAACAGTTATGTTTACACTTACTCTGATTGTTTGAAGGGATACACAACGTCCTGTAATATATATGCAGATATACATGTTAGCAACCAAATTATGGTTGCCTTGACGTGGTGAACATAAATATGAACAACGGCTCGTCCTTACCACAGTCTCCCCTTTTTATAAATGGTTGCATTAGAAGATAAAGCTAACCTGAACAACATCAGTTGAGCTGATGTGTTTAGTTGTCCTCTGAGGTGTGTGGTGTTAGTGACACAAGGTAACTCTTGTATGAGTACAAGACGTTATGAATTTTAAGTAGATATTAGTCCGTTTTTACGGTGATTTGTATTCATGTCAAAAAACTAAACATTTCCCTGTCCAATCTATTTTACCCCTGTGCAAACTAAAATCAAATGTAAATCATGTGACATGGGCCTTTAGTAAGATGCAAACATATTTCCCATGATAGCAGCGTGTGGATAACATTTATGTTTAGTATGACACTGCAGGAAAAAAAGATTCATAGTTCTTTGGATAAACATAGATTTTAAATAGACAGCTGGCAGAGCTTTGTGCTGTTTACCATGACTTTCATCCCACACACTGATTCTTGGCTGAGTTTTTACCCTGGGAGTTTGCAAGATTGATTACGGAGGCTTGTGTTGGTGTCTCGTGTAAACACATGCTTGTCCTCTTTCCTCATCGTGGCCGTTTCTGTCTCCAAATCCGTGAACCACTCTTTCCTGGAGCGCAGTCTCTTATTTTCTTGGCCAATTGCAGGGTTTTCAACCTTTTATATGTTCTATTGTGGCATCAGAATAAAGTGACGTGGATATCCCCATGTTTTCTAAGTTTGTCTTCGAAATTGAGTGTGCAAAATTGTTATCACGTTGCTCTGGCTGACTCCAAAAAAACTTTGGTCAAATAATTAAAGTATTGTTTTTATTATCCAACTGTGATGTTGAGTTTATGTGACTTTTCTTTGCACTTTTAAGAATCATATAATAGTTCCATAGACAACACATGCTTTTACTTTGAATATCAGTTTAGTTAATTAAGCAAACATTATCTTGCCTTAAAGTTAGCGCATTATATTGTTATAACAATCTGTCTTGATAAATGTGGCTGGCATGTTTCGGAAATCTTTATCTGACTGGTTGATAAGACTTTTATTACATCTGCACCAATGATGGATGCCAGCTGCTTCTGAATTTTGATTAATTCACATGAAACTAAAAAGCTAACACCAATCAGACATTTTTAGTTTACCAGAATTCATTAGCTTGTAGAGATTTAATTCCATCATGTGCTTTTGTTTGCATTGCAAAGTGCGGTTAATTTTCCTAATATGGTGACAAATTCCTAAAAGATTTTGTGTATTTAATTTTTTTCTTCATGTCACTTGGTTCTGATGGCAAAATTGAGGAACCACCAGGAAATGTAATTCATGGAACCAGAAACAACATCTTCCCACTATATAAGTTATTTTTAAGCTGCTGTTCAGAGATTTATTCATCAGACGAGATACAAAACAGGACTGTGGAAGCAACATAAACAGGAGTTTGGCGTGGCTTCATATATGAGACAACTAGTTGATACCTAACTGAAGTAGAGCTCTCATTTGTTTCCATAATACTTTTAGAGTTAAAAAACCTGTAGATCAGACATGGGTCTGAAAATTGTAATTATTTTGCTCTCTTTTTATTTACCCTTAGCAAAATTATTGTATGTTACTTTTTTTCTCGGCTACCTTATTAAATCATTAAATATGAATAATGTAATTATACATAAAGAACCAATTCTCATTTACCAGTTCCTTGTATTTTTTTAGATAAATCTCAGTCTAAGAAATAAAATAAAATCTTCCTATTTCTTTGAATTAAAAAACAATATTTAGAGACCCGTTTTATACATTAACACATAAAATAAGCCACTTGATTCTGTTTCAATACACCTGAACATTGAAATTTAATTGTTTAATTTTTAATTCATTGTTAATGTAAGCCATAAAGGTAATACAATTAATTTGGTTAAAGGAACAAATTACTAATGGTTACTCTGCTAGTGCATATTTTGTGAGAATTTGATTTAGTTATTTCTTTTCAGTTGTGGGGCCTATGTTAAGAGATGGTAGCAGTAGAACCACTCATGATTATGATACTAAGTAGGAAGATTTATTCATTTTTATTAACAGAGTTATAGAGATCATCCAGGCTGCATTTAATGGACATAATAAAATCGTTCTTGTTTTGAAGTGCCACCAAAATATGATTTATTATTATTATTATTATTATTATTATTATTTGTATTAATTTTAGTTATTTATGAAGGATGAGTACAGAGAAGGAATCCTGCATTGTTAATGTCACCAAAACATTAATAGTGAAAAGCCTCCAGTATTGCGACACTCGATTTGTTGGAAAGTTTATACTTTACGAGCTGTAACAATGCTCTTTCACAGGTTATGGATTTTAATGCACTTGTAAAATGCTTTTTATGTTCCTTCACAAAGAGATGAATGATATGCTTCTTTAAAAGTTCCCATGTTTTGTGGAGTGATATCGAAAAAATTAAAGCTAAACACACTGTACTTATCTTTTGTAAAATTGATAAAGTTAAATTAAACTGTATCCATATGGTGTTTTATCTATGTTTGTTACTTTTAGTCAATGAAACAGCCAAACTCAAAAAAAATTGTGAGGTTAGGTTAGACAAGATCCCACATTTACATTCCGTTTTGTACTTGAGGGGACAAAATAATGCTGATACCACAGAGTGTAGATGTGATCGAAGTCAGTGTTGGCTTTGTCAGGTGTAAGCTGGACTGTGTGTGTTCCAGCGATTTATTCAGCTCCCCTGCTGAATAGCATGTAGTGGCTGAACACCACGCTGGCAGCAATGACAGGCTCCATAGCAATCTGCCAGACACACAGCAGGGCAGGACAAGCTCCCAGCTTCTGTTCTGTCGCTGGAGCTGCACATCCAGGCTATTACGTTTCTCTCCAACATCCTCATCATCATCATCACCTTTCCCTGTACTGATGACAGTTTGCAAGTTACAAAATGTTGCATCTTAAACAATCATCATTTATTAACTATTTATAGACTGTGTAGTGATGTTACTATTTCATGACTATCGGGTGTGATTAATATTAAACAGACAAAACCAGAATAACAAACTCAGCTACTTTGATTTTTTTTTTTTTTATCATTAACCAAAACACAGACACCACAAATCAAAAGAAAGTATTCGGCCTTTGACTTCCATATTTTTTTAGGAATGTTTTCTTTGCGGCTGAAAACATTACTGTTCTCTGCCTCTCCTCCATGTATTTCTCCTTCCTGTTAGAAATGATCAGCCAGTTATCACTTTCCAGCCACAGATCAATCACTGCGATCGCATGTGGTGATGTCATCCTCTTTGAGAGTGAAGGAGAGGAGCTTGCCGCATCCATCTGCTTCGGAGCATTCCAGTTTTTTTACATTTGCACGCCTGTCAAACGGGCAATAAACCCAATTTTCTTCCAGCTAAAACTCATTTCAGAAAATCAGCTTGCAGGCTGTGATACAAATGCATTTGCTTAACAAATCTCTCACATGTTTACGAAATAAACAGTTTGTTAACTATTCATATTTGTCTCAATTACACTGGAAATAAATAACTCCCTTGTAGTAAAAAAAACTATAGTTAAACCAGTGCTATTAAAAACAAATAAAAACTTCGTTACCACTTATTATCCACAGTAAAGAATGAAAGAGCACTGAAGCATCTGTTAATGTATCTTAAAAAATTATGCTCTTTTTACTCCAGAGCCAAAAGATATGGTTTACAAGCTTCAACAACTACATCCCATGGGAGGTTTCATGGAAAGCCGGAAAAAAAACCAAGCTGCACAACATTTAAATCTCCTTTTTCCTTCATGCACCATGGTGCAATTACCACCATCAAACGGCTCACCACCTGTTAACGGCCATGTAAATATTCATTTGCAGCAGGCAGCACATTTGCACTACTGGCCTGCTTAGAAATGACTGCTCCACTAAATCAATTGGGTGACGTGTGACTTCTAAGTGTTGAACAGAAGGTTAGTGAGTTTATAAAATGGAAACACTGTGTTACCACAAAGATGCACACAAGATGTGTTATATGTGGTAGATTTCTTGGATATGAAAATAGTTCCAATTTGTGTTGTTGCTTAATTGTAGCTTCTCATCCATAAATGAATGTTTAGAAAAATCCGCATTTAAATCCAAACATGGTGGACAAGTTTGAAAATAACTGCAAAAAAATAGTGATTACATATAATTAAGAAATAATTGTCCTCGAGGAGTATATTCTTATGTGGAAGCATTTACCTAAGTTGAATTAAAATGTAAATTGGAGCCATACTTGCTGTACAATGAGCCACATGTTCAGCCTGCCTGTATTGTGAAACGCAAAGAGGGGCTCTTTTTGGGGATAATCGTTTAAAAAAAAAAAGGGTTTTTACTGTTTCCATTAACCAGAGATTTTACTATTAGCATCCTGAAACACTTGAAGCTTGGTCGTGGTCGAAGATAAATCTTATGTAAATGCAACTTATATGCCTTGGCTTTTTTCTAATTTACATTTTAAAAAAAGAGCAATCCCTTTTCACATTTTTTTTTATTTTTTTTTTTTTTCACAACTGGGGATAAACATGATGAAGTAAACTCAAAATCACAAAAGTAGAATAAACTTGCAGGATTTTTTTATAGTAATTTCTAAATAAAATAAAAACATCCACCTGTTTCTGCCTTTCTATGCGTTTTTCCTTCGAGTTGCCCTATTTAGAATAAACCTCCCATGTAGGCACAAAAAAACCGTGTCTAACAATACACATAACCTTAAATAAGACTAAACGTTTTTAAACCAGTTAGCAAGCCTGGTAGGGTTTGCAAGATGTGAGAGTAAGTAAATGTAACAGTAAGTAGCTAAATAAGTTGTCTGAAAACCTGTTGTTACTTTCCTGAAATAACATATATTAATATTTTTGCAACTTTCCATATTTTTAAACAACCAAACTGGTGATTCTAATGGCCTCTAAATGGTTAAATTCCAACAATAGAGGTAATAGCAAGAGACCTGTGACTCTACATGCATGTAAAAATCTAAATAAATCAGCAAAAATGTCAGAAAAATATTGTCACCTGCAAAAGTTTGTCATTAAGCAATTTACTGTTGCCTTATAGTGGCATGATTATCTATTAAAACAATTATACAAAATTATAAAAACCATAAGAATGTGTAGTGATCATACAGTATTGATCAGAAAGGCCACAGGTTTTGTCGATTTATAGATAAATAAATAAATAAATACCAATGATCCATGAGCAAGAATGTCAATATTTTGAAGAGCTAAAAAAATGCCCTGTTCATAATCCCATAGAAAATTACTATCTACCAAAATTTAGAGATAAGCTTGTGAAAGATCAAGGAATACAGTTTACTGGCAATCCTACTAAATATTTGGTTCTTAGTGAAAGCAAAAAGGTAATAGTTTTTTTCACTTTGTTCATCATTATTTCTCTCTTTTAGGCTTCACGAGACATGCCATTAATTTCTCTGAATCAGATACTAAATGCTTTCTTCCATTTTTATGAACTGTTAATAAGAAGTGTTGAGTTTTCACAAATACAATGATATGTTGTCTGTAAGCATAATCAAATACATAAAAAATAAACCAGGCAGCTCGTCCTCGCACAGCGCGCCGCTATCAACTTACTGATGCATTATCCGACAGAAATAAGCTAATTATTATAATTTCGCACTGGTAAAGTCTCGGTTGTCACAACACAATGTGAGGTCAAAACATAGACAATAATTTGGTGTAATTGTGGACAAATTGAGCTAATCAAAATGAGCTTGTGAAATGCTTATATGGTGTCAGCGAGGCCACTCATTAGATCTTTTAAGCACCAGCTTAACATTTTCTTTTGTTAGGGAAAAGGTTAAACTGAAAACTCACCTCAGGCTTAACTTTGCATTTTTATTGTCCATCCTTTGGTTAATATGCTGATTTGTCTCAACCTCCTAGTAAATGTCTGTGTAAATTCTTACTTTGGTCATCATAGTGTGACTGTCTAGACACAAAGACACCTGAAACCTGTTCATCTGCGTCCCAAAATCTTCAACAGCCTTATGTTCACCGGCTCCAGTTCAGCACCAAGCTCAATTTGTTAGAGGCTGAAGGTAATGAACCGTGACCAGGTTCTTTTTTAACTTGTGGCTTGTAAATCAATACTACATTAAAAGGAACTGCGTTTTATATGTCGCACAACTCTCCATCTCATGTTTTATGGTCTCAGTGATGTTTAGAGACGCATCTTTGGTAAAGCTGAAAGCTTTGCAGTTGAAAAAGACTGTCTGGGTCTTTTACAGGTTTCATTTCAGCTTGTGTAACTGAATATTATCAGTTTGTGGAGTTGTTCAACATAAACTGGTGTGTATCTGGTAGTTTGAGAATATTTTATTTTATTATTTTATGTATTTTTATGGTAAAAGTATGTCTCTCTTGAGAAATGTTTGACTTTGAACTGATCCTAAGGTCTTGCCACTATAATTTTTTTTTCTTTAGCCTTTAATGAATGAGTCCACATCTGCCTCCGGTCACTATTTACACGCTCTTTCACCATAAAGTACTTCAAGTCACACATGTACCCGCAGACAAACACACCCATGCACATCCTTCTTCTATCTCATGCCTAATTCAAACCTGCCTTATGAGTCCCCTGACAGACTCACAAAAGTCGGCTCAACACATGCACATAGATATTCAATCATTGGAAAGCAGCGCGGGACACATATAAATCCATCTTATAAAGCATCTTCCAGACCGTTACCAATATGAATGAGATGTCCCAAAGCTGTGTGGTGTTATTTGGCCTCTGCAAAGGAAGGAATGTGATCTATGTACCCCTAATTGTTGCAAGGGGAGGCTTTATAAGCACTTTGTGGAAAGGCTAAAAGGACAGATAAATCTTACAGGTTGTAGTTTCCTTCTAAATCCTCACATTTTGTGTTTTTTTTCCTGACTGCAACTGTTGTGTACTGTGAAAATAAACATTAGAAGCTTTATTCGCTTAAGAAAACATAAATATATGTATGAAAATTTGCATTTAATAAAGTATTTTCTTTTGTCTTGTCAGTATATCAATATTCTCTATACCAAGTTTGAGCAGTGTTAGTAGGTCCGGTGTCTTCCCTCTGCAGTCACTGGTTAGCCCTGTCTGATATCACTGGATCCTCACAATCAGGGTCAGACCAGCCAGTATGCTGCACAACAGTGTTACATGTTACTCTGCCTCTTTGGATAACTGGGGCACAAACAATTCACTGGAAGCACATGGACATCTGCAGAAAGGATAAATATGAACAATACTTACTGCCAAAGTCAAAAACATCCTAGAAGTATTTATTAGTCCACAATTTGTAGTAAGTCTTTGCAAAGATGTGTGTAAATTCTTCCTTTTAGCCTTTTTTGCACTAAAATGTACAATTTAAAGAGGCGTTTATTTTAGTATATTTTACGATGTACATTTCTACTGTAGCTGTAGGTACTTGTCCCTCTTGCTGGCACATAAATCGCTTCAGTCATCAATGGATTGTCCTCTAGCTGTGCCTACACAATGCCTAAGACAATCCAGACTGTTTTCTTGTGTTGTTCCTACCAAGTGCATCAAGCACAGTATTTAATTCCAAATTAATTCCAATTCCCTATCCATCTTCAACAAACTCTTGAAGACCCACCTCTTCAAAGAGCTTCTCCTATCATAACTCTTACCCATACCTCTATAGCCCCTCTAAAACTTTTCTGTACTTCCTTCTATCGCTTCACTGTCACCACTGACTCTGACTTAGAATTTTTCTCTAGATAGCTTACGGTCAGATTGATAATAAGTGTAACATTGTGTCTACCTTGTAAGTCTGTTTGGATAAAGTATCTGCTAAGTGCATAAACATAAGCTTAAAGGAAACTTTCTATAATATTCTATTTTGTTCAAAATGTTCCACCTTAAATCCTATTAATGTTGCATATTGCAAGATTCCTGCCCCCTTTTAAAGCCAGATAGGGGCTGTTATTTCTAAAGATGTCCTTATTTTTGTCTTGAAATTAAGTACATTAGATTTAGGCATCCAACTAAATTTGGAAATTTTAAAGGATAGGAATGTATTTCATAAAATGTAAAAGAAAAGCTGGCTGAATTGCATGAAAGAGTATCACTATCATCTGTAAAAAATATATTGCCTATGCAAACATGAGCAAAAAAGACAACTAGGCAAAGGAGAAGTAATTTTCCCCGAATAAAATACCTTAATTTCATCTCTGAGGGGCTCAGACTAAAGCAGCTGCTTCTCCACATCAAGAAGAGCCAGTTGAGGAGGCTCGGCCATCCGGTTAGGAGGCATCCTGAATACCTCTGGTTAGTTTTTCTGGGCCCATTACACCAGGAGAAGGCCCTGGGGAACGTTTGCAAGCAAATAACAAAGGACAAACAATTTGGTTTTTTTTACTGAATCATCAAAATTATTAAAAATAGCAAATTTGATAAAATGGAATGAAAAAAAAGTGTATCTATGTTTCAGTTATTATTAAACAAAGGCAAATCTAAACGAATATGTTTTGAACGTCAGTGTTAGTTGATTTTTGCTTTTTTTTTTTTTTTTTGTATTCACAGTCGTTTCGAGATGTCTTGTGGCCTGATGCAAGAGAAAACATACATTTTGTTACATGTGGATGAAAATGAAATTGACAGGCTTGGAATATTTCAACTGAGAAGTAATGGAGTGGCAGAATTTAGCTATTTGTGTGTTTTGCTGAAAACAGCATTCATGCACGGACATCATGAGGACAGAAAGGACATCTGGACATTTAAAGGTTGTTTGGCCACAACAGGGCTTTTCAACTTAATAGTCATTCTAGCAGTCAACCGCATTTGTTAAAAAATGACCCAAGAACAAAATCCATATATTGGTGTGAAAATTAAGAGAAAGAAAAAAATGTTTGATGAAGCTTATGCATAAAGTATCAATTTTTATACTAGTAAGCTTTGAATTTGTTTAAAATATTAAACTTAGCTGTTGTATATAGCTGTATTATATATATATATATATATATATATATATACATTTATATATAATATATCATTTATATATATTAACTCGTACTGTGTATTTTATAGTGATGTTGTAATCTTTATTGTTAAACATGTATGGGCTGTTTATCCGTATGGTTTCCTAGTTCTCTGTTTTTTTATCTTGTTTTTTTCCACTTTCTTTCATATCTCGGTTTTGGTGTTGTGGTGAAGTCACTGCATTTCTACGTCTCCCCTCTTATTTCATCTTTCTCCCCTTCTTTTCTCCTTTTACTTAAATAACAGTTTCCATTATATTTTACATAAACCCAAAAAATGTTTTATATAAACATATCGAGCGAAACATTGTATTTTAAGTAATAATTCTCCACTTGGGAAAGTAAGACTGTTGGACTTAAGATAGGCACAACAATTCTGGGTGCCGGACTGCTGGACAGGATATGATTAAAAAATTGTCCACATCACCTCATCAAGATATGACAATTTAAAAAAGTGGACTCCTGTTTCCAGGTTTAAAATTATACTGGCAGAGTCCCAATCAACTCTTTTTTGTTTTTGTTTGATTTTGATTTTTATGTTTTTGTTTGTTTGTTTGTTTGTTTGTTTGTTTGTTTGTTTGTTTGTTTGTTTTAAGTGAACTGAACGTGTTTTTCTGATAAATGACTTTTTCATGGACCATCATTTTGATCATAAAACATAATTTATACAACATCCATTATGGGAGTGTTTTGTGATGTAACGTGTACAATTGCTGTCATTATGGAAGAATCATTTTCACCCTTCCCTGCACCTCAGTCTGCTGAACCCTGGCTGACCTGTGGGCCAGCGGCTGGGGTGTTAATGTTCACCCTTACAAGGGTCGCACCCAGCAAGTGTGTTTTATGACACAGTAGGACGGGACCTCAGAGGGGAGTGTGGCCTCAACACATTGACCCCCAAAGAAATTAGAAAGTATTCTCCTGAGCAATAAAAACGCTCTTTTCTTTGTTCCCAACAGATTTTCACTTTATTCAGCCATCCTGCAGTGTAATTAACTCTTTTTTTTAATGTTGCTACATACAATCTTTAGAAATTGTCTCGCAAAACTAATGTTACAGTACTTCTAGATACTTACAGTCTGTGAAGTAAAAATATACTTGCAATAACGCTTGAGCTTATTCCAATTAACTTTGTCTGGATCATTAAAACACTTACCAACTACTAATGAAAACCTGAATCCTCAAAATGGATCTCTTTTTCATGTGTTTATTGTTACCCCAATGAGGCACATTGACGTTTTCTCACAAAATGTGGAACAGTCCAAGGAACACAAAAATGCGTTCTGCAAAATAACCATGTGTTTTTATTTGTAAAGACTCGGTTCAGTTCATTTTACTACAATTCAAATCCTAGTATTTCCTAAACAGAAATTTGGTTAGCAAGCTAGGTTTCAAAACACACCAGACCACTTCATTGTGTGCTACCGAAACAAAACAGTTGAGGCTCCAGAAGCATATACCAGGGCTGTTTTGCATTTATCGTCATCCTGTGAGAACAACTGGAGGGGGGTGTACTCTCTTTTTTATAAAAGTGTCAACATCAGAGCTCCCCTTGCGGTCAAATGTCCGCAAAAATGCACATTTACATTTGTCTGAGCATTATTGTCGTAAATTGTGTCTTTGCACATGCTGGTGCCGTGCACGCATCGCTTGGAAGACAATCCCTGCCGGCCCTGTTTTCGATTCCAATCAATATCAGCAAGAATTTCAGTAATCCCACTGAAGAGCTGCAGTTCTCCCATAGTTACATCCCATAATGGCACTGGCAGCAAGAGTGGTGAGCACCCTGTTACGACTCCCAGGACCCATTCGGTACATGTTCACAATACTTCAACCCGTCTGTATACAAAGAGAGCCCCCTCTCTTGGAGGAGAACACTGATCAGGCAGCCTTCTCCTGATTCCTGTGTGGACATATTAAATGCTTCAATAACCGCTACTTAAGAGAGAGTGATGAATGGCAGCGACTTTCATCAAGGTAGTTTCACTTTTTTTTGTCGGAAGTTGTGTATGTCAACACAAAAGACTACGATAGAGACTATTAAAGAAGCCCACTACTAACATACAGTGATCTTAAATTGTTGTTTTTGTAAGAAAAACTATATATACATGTGAAGGAATAAACTTCCACCACTTCAAAAATATGGCTTATAGGTTTGCTTTCATATATGGGTTTAGGGTGTTAACATTTGCAAAAGATACTTAACTTTATCTGGTCATTTAACAACACAATTTTTCTGTTTCTTTTTTAGAGAGAAGCATCTCTTTTGACAACAGAGCATTTTTTTGTTTAATGTTTCGTTTTTTTATTTTATTATTATTTTACATAGGTCTTAATTCAGGTTACAAACATTTGAGTC
>JAVLVB010000407.1:5903417-5932500 GCA_032876305.1 Orestias chungarensis | reverse complement strand
AAAAAAAAAAAGCAAATTGTTTTCCTTAAAGTAGCATTTAGGATGTACAGAAAGAAAAAACACACAGCCGACCGATTTCTTCATTGAACTACAGGGAGTCTTTACAAATTATAGTTTGTTTGTAATGCAGCGCTTTCAGATGAGGCGATGTGCCACCATCTTTCTCCTCAGGTCTCTGCAGGTTTGTTCTCATGTGTGACTGAGAATACCAATCAGCAATTAGGAAGGAGGCGCAGCTAGGCGCCTCGTCTCCAATGAGGTCGTGCGCGACACCCCCAACTCAGTGGAAGAAAGATACAGCAATTGATCTGCGATGAAATCTAAAACAGATTCACGTTTTTTTCCCCCTCTTTATTTTACGTCGCAACACTGAACACAGGAGAAGAGAAATAAATAAATAGATTTTGTGTAGAAAAAAAATAAGGAAAATCTGAGTATTTGTTTTATATATATATAGTCTGGACGCTTTCGAATTTTTTTGGGCATGTTTGTCAGCCTTGTTTTATAGTCAGATTTTTATTTACAACACGGAATTCATCCACGATTACACGACTTCGCTTGATTTTTAATAAACCCAAAGGGATTTTTTTGAGCTGCACCTTCTCCGTTTTGGCCATTTAAAACGCCGCGTTAAGAATAAGCAAAAAATAATCCATTACTACAAACCAAAACCTTCCGGTTTCACTTGTAGCTGCAACAGCTTTTGTGTTTTTTAGTGCACAAAACGAAAAGAGTAAAATGTTGCTAAATAAGAGGGAAGAGCTGCTCTTGCTGGAAATTCGTTGTTAGAACGGAAGCTTCACTTTTACGCACGACTTAATGCCTCTGTCTGTCGTACTTTCCTCTGTTTTTAGTTTGTTATTTTACATACTTTCAGCAATAATAATATGATAATTTGGCGTTCCTTTGAAGGTCTTGGTGAGGCTTGGGGTCACACCAGTCGAACAAGATCGTTGGACAACCTTGGACGGGAGCTCGGATCTCATTTATTACAGGCAGGCCTCTTATTATTCTCCGATTCCAGTAGAATCAAAAAGATGTGTATAACACCAGCAAAAAATTGTGACCAAGTTTCTAATATTATATAGTATATAACATTTATACTGTTTTTTATTTTAAATACATCGTACATTTCTGTGTTTATTGCAGACGTTAGATGGATTCATATTTGTGGTGGCTCCAGATGGGAAAATAATGTACATTTCAGAGACAGCCTCGGTCCACTTAGGGCTCTCTCAGGTCTGTTTTTGTTTTCCCATTTTTAACTTTGAGATACTATCATTATTATTATTATTGTTGTTGTTGTTATTGAATTTCCCTTTTATGTCCAGCTGTTCTCATCCATGCTTCTCCGTTAATGACTTGAGTTGTTCTCAACAGGTAGAGTTGACTGGGAACAGCATCTATGAATACGTCCATCCGGCCGACCATGATGAGATGACAGCTGTGTTGACGCCACATCAGCCCTATCACTCACATTTCGTGCAAGGTTAAATAGCTGCGTTTTATAATAACCAAAATATACATATAAATTGGTAAAAAAAAAACAGTCTGACCCTTCTCGTTGTTAAACGGTGGCTGTTTGTATTGGACTTGATTAAGACATTATTATTATTATTATTATTATTATTATTATTATTATTATTATTATTATTATTATTATTATTATTATTATTATTAGTATTATTAGTATTGTTATTATTAAATGTCTTGCTTTTTTCCAGAATATGAGGTGGAGCGTTCTTTCTTTTTGAGGATGAAATGTGTGCTGGCAAAAAGAAACGCAGGATTAACCAGTGGTGGATACAAGGTCGGATATTATTATAATTATTATAATTATTGTTATTATTATTACTATTTTGAAAAAAATAATATTTAATGCATTTTGTAATTGATTAGCGTTGTTTTTGTTTTATTGTGATATTTTATAGCATAGTATTTTAACAGCTCAGTAATATTTCAAATGTCATGCATTAAATATTTTTCCCCTAGTATTGTGCATGCAGAATGCTCGGGACTTGCAATCCTGTTATTTGGACTGGTTTTCATGTCACAGAAGATTAATTTCTGCTCATTGACTGTCTATTATGTTCCTGCCTCACAACAGGTTATTCACTGCAGTGGCTACCTGAAGATCCGTCAGTACAGCCTGGACATGTCACCTTTTGAGGGCTGCTACCAAAACGTGGGACTGGTGGCTGTGGGTCACTCTCTGCCGCCCAGCGCAGTGACAGAAATAAAACTGCACAGCAACATGTTTATGTTCAGGGCTAGTCTGGACATGAAGCTCATCTTTCTGGACTCAAGGTAAACGAGGGAAGACACATTTTAAATATGTATTGGAATACTTTTTCCCCCCAGCAATATTTATGTAAGTTTTAATTCCAGAAGCAGAAAAACATTGATTTTTTTTTTCTCATTCTGCTTATGCACTTTGTAACCAGGGTGGCTGAGCTGACAGGTTACGAGCCACAGGACCTTATAGAGAAAACTTTATACCATCATGTCCACAGCTGTGATATTTTTCACCTCCGCTGTGCTCATCACCTCTGTGAGTTACACTGGTGTTTCGTTTAGCATGAGTAGTCTGACTCGTCGTCAGCTTTTTAACTTGTGCTGACAGTCACGCTTACCACACAAGAACTCCAAGTATGCAAGGTAATAAATTGGTTCATCCCTTTCGTCTGTGTTTTTTTTCTTTCTACATCTCTTTTCAGTGCTGGTAAAAGGCCAAGTCACCACTAAGTATTATCGCTTCCTTGCCAAGCATGGCGGCTGGGTCTGGGTCCAGAGTTACGCCACCATTGTCCACAACAGCCGCTCCTCAAGACCTCATTGTATTGTCAGTGTCAACTACGTTCTCACGTGAGTCTCAGTTTGGAGGAAAGTGATTTCATTAGAATTTACTTGTTCAAAAAGCTTCTTACATTTATTTTCTAAATTGTATGCTCTGTTAGGAAGAAGTTCTGATAAAATAACAACTGTTAAATCTAACAGGATCTTGAACTAAGCCAAAGAAAATTGGGATTTCTATGATAAATACTTAGCAAGATTTTTTTTTTAAAGGACAATAACTTCATACACTCTTATTATCACGTCTGAAGCTCATTGACACCCGAATCAATCCGTGTCCTTATCCATCTGTAGCCTTTATGCAGAAATCCACCATATGTTGCCACTGCAAGGTTCAGGGAGTTCTCTGTTATGAAAGCACAAAGCACACTCAGGCCCCTTTGAGACGGCGAGAACAAACATCAGGCTTCAGCCCCATCAGAAAGCCTCTACTGTCACAATTGACTGGGCAGTCTTAGGAAGGCAAAATCGATCACACGGTAACCTGGAAATCAATAGCTATCTCATAGATGTAGCACATGTTGGATTTTACTTGTTAACTTTGCTTGATCCGTGTGTGTGTGTGTTTGTGTGTGAGTGCATGCGATGGAAAGCTGTCTGTGTCTGTACATGCATGCATACACATGGCTGCAGTATTGATTTCTTCAATGCAGTAAGGAGAAATCAAATGCACTATATTAAAATCACAGGGAATTTACTCCGAGATGATTGGGTATACTGCAACACGGCAGTGTAAGGACACCCACATTGAGAAAAATGTGAAGAAAAAAAATCTCTTTAAAGAAATGAACAGCTTTTCAATCACCCTAACTCAGACCGCATTGCAACCCAAAAAGCATCCATCATTCTTTGTGGTTGGCTAGCGGCTGTTTTCCAGACACAAAGTGCTCTGCCTTGGAACCCAAAGAGGATGCCAGGTTCCGACAGCCGAATTTGTACAAAGTCTCGACATTATTGGCTCAGACATAAGTCAGCCAGGACTCAGATACGATTCAAAATCGGCCATTGTAACTCTACCTGCGAGAGCAAATAGCACTCATGCAGTCCACAGGCTATCCAAACATAGCCTTTCCCCAAAGGTGTCATGCAGGAGAATTGGTTCATATTTAGAGTCTTATTAAAGAGGCTGGCTCCACAGGGTCAGAGATGGGTCACAAGGTTTAAAATGCCAGGGAGCTGCTATTTCATACTGTTGATGTGATAAGTTAAGAATAGGCTCATGTTTGCTGAACACTTGACACGGGAAGCCTTTTTTTCCCTCCCTCGACAGCAACACTTGGAGTGTGCTGCTGTGGGATGGTTACCCATAGGGTACACAATCTAAATATTGATAATAAAATAATAAAATGCATGTGAAAAAAAAGGTTTTTAATAGTAAAACAAATTTTTTATTGAGTTTCATACGTGAAGAGATTAAGTTGCAGCAAGACAGAAACAGATTGATTTGGGTGTCTTTGAGTACATCTATACTTGCAATAGGTTTTAGCAACAAATACATTATTAGCTGTCCTCAGTTAGTCTCCTTTTTGTATTGATTTTATTTTACAGTACCATAAATGATGTATGTCCTCTACACTGTTGACTCACCATGATTAAATGAGTAGCTGCATCACAGACTGAATGGTTGTTCAAAAGTCAATAGATGGTATTATAATTAGAAAGGTCTTGAATGAGTTCGGACAGAAGCAACAGAATTTAACTGACAGGAGGCAAAAATATAAGTTAATTTGTGATCACAAGGCCATTGGAAACACTCCCTATTTCCTTAAGTCTCACTTCACGATTACAAAAGCAAACAAAAGTTTTTGTAAAGCCTTCTTGGATTTATTTTTTAAGGTTGGATGTTAACCCAATGTGCACATGATGACACATTTTGGGAATTGCTTTGTGCTTGTTAGATATAACTAAAAGCATGCTGACATGCTAATTAGAGTTTTCCCAGTAACATGTTTATTGTGAAATTAGGAGGACAGCAAATGCACTTTTGGGAATAATTTAAATATAATTGTTTTTTGGACTTCGGAGCTCTAGCTTGTAAAGGTTAAGTTAAATGGGTTTAATGAATCAAAAGTTTTAACTCAAATACACGTGTTGACTTAGGAATGAAAATCAAAAGTTGCTCAGATGTTGTGAGCCATATTTTTGTGGGACTAAAGATTTTTCATGTTCAGTGGAAATTTTCCTTTTTGTAGATTAACCATTAGGTTTTTATTAAAGAAATTCTATTTCTAGTTTTCTTGTTTTTATTTTTGTTTTATAGATATACAACTTCCTCTTAGTTCATGTCTTTTTTTATCCCATAATAATAATAATAATAATAATAATAATAATAATAATAGTATAATCGTACAACAAAACAAATTGTACAAAATTTAGAAAGATATTCACTTAGAAAAAAAAGTAATTTTTTGTTTGTTTGTTTTATAGATTTTGTATTTGGGAGGATCATAATTTATTTTGTTTACAATCTTTGTTGCCATTAGAAAAATGTGATAGGTTATTCTTTTTTTAATCGTTTGGCACAGTTTGCTAAATATTATTTGTGTTTTTCTAGTAAATTGTAATACTTTTTAGACACAAATTTGGCATCTAATTTCCAGCATAGTTTATGATCGACCTTAACCTGTAAGTTGTAGTTGCAAGGACAGGTTTAAAAAGGGTATCAGTTGAATACCTACTAAGTAAAACATTTATCATCTTTTATGTTTTTACAGAACTAGATTGATAACATCACATTTCATTCATACAGCAAATGTTTGTAGATCCATGAGTAATATCCTTTTTATGAACTGCACTATATACGTTACACCGCCAGCCCCACTCTACCAAGTCTCTGTAGTGATCGCAAAGGACTTGGATGGAAGTGGAGCCCCTATTTAAAATAATGATTAGAGGGTAATTTAGCATTGGGCTGGCACTGCATTTAGTTATTTCTAATTCATCAGGGCAAGGAGCTGAACTAAGAGGCCGCTTACTAAAATCTGACCCCTCTTACAGAAAGTCAGAGACTAAATGTTTCTGTTAGAAAGTCTCCTGGGTTATGTTAGATATAATTACTTTACAAGCAGAAGATAAAGCCTCTTTGCATTTAAAAAAATAAATTTTTAAAACATTCTATATTTATCAACACACAAGTAGCTGTAATGCTACATGTAAAGTCTGGGAATGAAGTTAAATAAGGGTTTAAATCTCGCAATTTACTGTAAAATCAAACTGAGAGGTAATGCAACAGGCGTACCTTTAAAATATAAACTTAGTTATAAATAGCCGTTGGATGGACCCATTTCAAGCAAAAACAAATTAGTACTTCTAGAGCACTTAGTAATGGGTTAACTTTCCAAATATACATTTAGATACTTAATATTTTAGTAAAATTTAGTTTTGATCCCTTTGTTTTAGTCTGACTAGATGCCTAACAGCTTGATATGTAACATGTGGGTGTTGTGAAAATAAAAATAAAACAATCTTGGTACCTATAGGGTTAAAGGCTGCCTATTCTACAAATTAGTTATAGACATTGCAAAATAAATCTTAGCCAGTAATTCTTTCTAATGTGAAGTTTGCTGCTGATGTCTAACATATTTCTTATTTTTTTGTTAACAGGGACACTGAGTATAGAGGAATGCAGCTTTCCTTGGACCAATTGAGCCCTACTAAACCAGCCTTCCCCTATGCTGACAGTCACATTGATGATAGAAAAACATCCAAATCTCGTCTGACCCAGGCAAAGGCGAAATCTAGAGTTTCACCTTATCCACAGGTAAAAGCTTGCTTCATGGAGCCTAAAACACATAAAGTCTTTACTTTGATTTTTCTAAAACATTTTGGAAATGGTCTTAAATTATTCAAACTGTGATTTTATGATTTTCCAGCAATTTGCAGCTTTTAATCCAGAGCGTTCAGAATCTGACCAAGAGAGCCAGTGGGGAGGGAGTCCCTTGACAGACTCAGCCTCTCCTCAGTTGTTGGATCCGAGTGAGGCTGCCGAGGCATCTTGCGCCTACAGACTGTATCCAGACTCTGGCTCCCTGTGCTACGGTCTGGGTTTATCTGAAGATGATCTTGCCCATACCCAAACCCACCCTCACACTACCACCTGTGACCGTGTCCGATGCCAAGGAGGCCGTTATTTCCTGGGAACCCCTCAGTCAGGCCGGGAAATGTGGTGGGACACCACACGCTCTGTGCTGTCACTTCCAAAATTCTCGGTGGACAACAGTGAGGGCTATGAAATCACTTCCTATCATGCCGCCATTCACGGTGAGGTGTTAGGGTTGAAACCACAACCATCTGTCTCTTAAAATAGCTCTGGCCTTGTTTCTCCTCGTAGCTTCCAAATGCTATTATGGGACATGCTAAGTTGTTTACGCCGTGTCTTGCCAGTGTGGCAATTGCTACCATCTGTTCAAAAATTGCCTGCAATTGAAAACAGAGTTATTTTACATTTCACATCCTTAAGCAGTGAAACAACCCCCCACTGTCTCTTTACCAAGGCATTAGATCAAGATCCCATATGCACTGAAAGCAGGATTTTACTCATTAGCTATTTGTTTATCTGTAATGAGACTGATTCTATCTGTTCGTGACATGTGGCTATTTATTTCTTTGTGTAGGACGGGGCCACTGGGATGAAGACAGTGTTGTGAGTTCACCCGATGGAGGTGGGTCCACGAGTGATTCGGGTGAGCGTTTTCACGGTGACCAGTTCCAATCAAGTCCTCGAGAA
The DNA here is from genome assembly GCA_032876305.1 of Orestias chungarensis. Classification (NCBI taxonomy): domain Eukaryota; kingdom Metazoa; phylum Chordata; class Actinopteri; order Cyprinodontiformes; family Cyprinodontidae; genus Orestias; species Orestias chungarensis. The sequence continues at coordinate 5,924,921 of JAVLVB010000407.1, read as the reverse complement.
CCAAGTAAAATGGAGACTCTGATCAGAGCAACACAACAAATGATTAAAGAAGAAGAGAATCGCCTGCAGCAACAGAAAGTGCTGCTTGACGTTTCAAGCCTTTCCAAAACTCAAAGTCCATGCTTCGCCACCTCTATTCCCCATAATCCCCAGCTCACCATGCCCAGTGTGGTGTGTCGTGGTCCTGGGGATCCCAGCATCGATCTCCCATCAGAGCGCCTTCATCACCGGGACAGCGTCAAAGCACTCGGCCCCCATGACAATGACGAAAACACAACCAGCCCAGTGTCAGTGTCTCGCCTCAGCAGCCCCGGCTCTGATGGGGTACCAAGGTCTGGCCTCCCTCTAACCAAAGACTATATGCAGACAGATTTGTCCCCCCACCCTGCCCAAGCCCACGGGAGTCCGGTGCTCTATTCAGCGCAGGAGCGGCAGCAGATGGAAAGGCAAGCAGCTTATGCTTTGACAGGGTACTCCTTGGAGCACCTGTACGACCCAGAGAACTTGCGAAGTTATTCTAGCCTGTCATGTGGAGGAGTCCAATATGATGTTGCATCTCATGTAAGGATGCAGGCAGAGCAGATGCAAGGACACAAGGCCACCTCAGTTATCATCACCAATGGCAGCTGACAGTTTTTGGTGCAGTTTGATTATGTTGTGTAAATGAGGTTGTATGCGTGAGCATCATTGGCCGAAAGAGTGGTGCAAGTGACAAAACTTTGACAAAAGGGTGCAAGACATGCTGCTGATGGGCTGATGTCCTATTGGTGGTCCATTGAGCTCTGCTTGTAAATGACTGGCCCTTGTATTATGCCATTTTCTTTTATTAATTATCAGAAGATGATATTCCAAAGCTCAAAGTAAATACGGTTTAAACACTGCCTGGCACTGGGAAGAAATGTACTCCACAACAGGAAATAGCTGTTATTTTACTGTTGGTAAACTACATTACCCTGCCACCAGAAGGCTGGTTAAACATCAAGCAAACGTTTCTGTCCCAATCCCCTTACGCATCATTGGACATCTGAGTTAATATGTCCAGGACGTGATTTCTAAAGACTGTAGGAAAAACGTTTTGTACCCGAGAAAACTCCTCAAACGCATTAAAATGCAACACATGAAAGATTCAGACAGATGAAGAATTCACTGTTGTAAGATGTCAATGCTCCCTTGTATTTATTAGTCAGTGGACTGTTTTTTCTGCATGTGTCATTATTTTCAGTCGAGATAGAAATATTTTCTTGTGCCAATAAAACTGTTTCTGTGATTGGATAAGACCATCATTACCATTTTAAATCAAAAGAAAGATAAATAAATTGAGAAAAAAAAACTACCTTTGAAAGACATGTAAATAAGGAAATTCTGCAGATGGGAATGTTAAAGTGAGAATTTAGTCACAGCTAAAATATGTTAAACATATCATGGTAGTTTTATTTTTTAAATAGTTAATTTTAGTATATTGCTAAATTTACTTTAGGTTACATAGGAAACCTACAGCTGCTAGTTTTCTCAAAGCACGGCAGGCTGAACGGTTTAAATAATCAATGGAGACTTTTAAAAAGTTTCAACTTCAGATAGAGTTCTTTTTTTAATATATATTCACAAAATATATTCATTTTCAGAAAAGTAAAAAAAAAGTTATTTATTAATTGGATCACAAATTCACTGAACGTGAAAAGTGCAGCAAACCAAGCTTAAGTTAACAATATTAATTTGTGTTGTCATTCACTTTACACAATGCTAAAGAACTCTGATATTTGGTAGAAGTATTGGTCTATGTATAGTGTTTAAATATTTAATTAGTTGTACATCTTTTTGTTTCATATTTAATAAAAAAATTCTTTTGTAAAATATAAAAATAATAATCCCATTTTTTGTTTGATTTTTTTCTGCTCATTATGAATTATTATTCTTAATTTTTTTATTTTTTGTCTTGTTCTTTTATTCTCACAAGTAGACATAATTTAGCCCATTGTCGAAACATTTTTATTGGGGATTTGAGGTTATGATTCAACTGTTTAGGATTCGGGTCTTCTATTACATTTAGCAGAGTTTCTTCCCTTCACTGACCACCTTATTTGCCCTTGCTGGAAAAAAGCATCCCTGCAGCATGATGCTACCCATATATTTCATTGTAGAGATTTTGTATTCAGAATGATGTGCAGTTCTGATAAATGCTCTATTTTGGTCCCATCTCACCAGACTATCTTTCCAGATGTTTTGAAAAAAGGATGCAAACTAAGGTCGTGGCCCTTTTTCCTCCGTGGCTTTCTCCATTCGAGGTGTCAATAAAGGCCAGATTTATCATCAACCTGAATTTCGGATCCTTGGAGCAGCTACAGTTACTCCTACTTTTTGGTCACATTTTCTGTTCAAAGTTCACTTTACTCACCCCATAAGTTTTGTCAGACAGCTTTTTGACCACTGATTTTTTATAACAATTCTTTTCCAAAACAAATCCATTTAAACTGACAATAAAATAAACATAGTTGGAATGTATTGCAATTCATATGGAGCTTTAATATTGAAAATAACTTAATGTACATAAAAAATCTTACATCTCATAACTAAGAAGTCTTGGAAAAGATTTATCCGTTTCACCTCCATTTCACAAATATGTCATATTTCGTGTTGGTCTGTCAAATAAAATCCCAATAAAATATACTTATATATGAGGTTGTAGCCAGAGGAAATTATAGGAAACATTAAAGGGCTAAAAATCTTTTGGAATGGACTATTAAGTAGGTTTATATTTATCATATGGAGAGAAGAGATTTCATGTAAAGTTGATTCTCCTAGGGTCATATTTTGGATCAAAACCTACAATTTTAAACAGTTGTATCAACAAACCAGCAAGTTAAAAAGTGCTTCAGGGGCTTTTCTTTTAAAATTCCCAAAGACTGTTTTATCAATTTTGTTTTTATCCGTTCATCAGTAAACTAAACATGACACATTTAAATATAGCAGTCATATTCGGATTTGCTAAATATTATCAAAAGGTTGTCAACAGAATGTCAGTTTTAAAAGTTTTACGGGAGGTTGACTGATTTTTAATTTCTTGACCTAGAAGAGAATGGCATTTAGGTAACTTTCTTTCTATAAAAAAAATTAGCTATGTGTAACAAATCAGTTAAATACAGGTTTTAGTTTTCCCGTGTCTACTTTTAAATAAAAGTAACACGTTTGTGGTTTTATCTATATATGAAATTAAAAAAGGAAGCAACTAGAATGATTAAAAAATGTATATTTTGTGTTGTGCACAAGGTTTTCCATTTTAGAAGTAAAACTGAAAAAAAAAAAAAAATATCAACTTCAACAGCCTGTTTATGTTGCCAACCATTAGTGACTTATTACAATTGCAAAGCACCATTTTAAGTTTTTTAAAAACTTGTAGCAACATGTTTCCTGCATTTGAAGCTGTGGATCTTTCATAATAAGTGTACTGTAGATTTCTTATGGTTTATTTTAATGTATGCAGTGTACTCACATGTTGCTGGAGAGTTTGTCTGGCTAGCTGTCAGAGATTCTGGGGACCTGGACACAGTTTTGGCCTGGATTCAGTCCTCCCATCATTCACCATTGACATAACTTTGTGATGGTCTGCCAGATTTTCTTCTTCTGCTGTCATTCTGGGAGGCAAAACTGCTCCAACACTCAGCTGCTGACATCATCAAGGTTCATGAAAAACGCGTCTGTGAATGATTGTGTGTGTTACAGGGTTTCTACAGTTAAAATTTTCGACAAAAAAAAAAATCAGAGAATGTTTTTTGTCCCCCCTAAAGCTGAAGATTTTTCCTGATGTGCCCTGAAGGCTTTCACATGCAGAACCAGTTACAATTAGGCCAAACACTGGGCTTTTTGCCCAGATTTTGCTCCATAGCATTTTACCTTCTCAACTATTTTATGCCTCCCAACTGCAGATGTTCTAAATCTCAATCTAAAGAAAGAAACAGACAATTAGTGTGTGAGAGTGAGAGTAGAAACGAAGATTTAACGTTTTCTGTTCAATATGTAAAAAATATTTACATGATAGGGAAATATTACAAATGAATGTTTTTCATTTTATTTATTTTATTACAAATCAATCTAGTCTACTTAGGTCGACTTATATAAAATCCATTTTAAGCTCAGTAAAAATTACAACCTGTTTACATCTAAAGTCTGAAATTTCTCTTTTTGGCAAATAAGCTTTGCACTTTGGACTATGTCTATCACATTCCCTGAAAAAGGAAACAAATGGCTCCTTTCTCCATAAATAACCACAGAATTTTAGGAGGCAGGTGGCAAGGCTCAGAATGGCTGCTGAGTGTCCACTTGATTGATTTCAGGTCCAGGAATGAGGCGAAATTGCATATTCATAAAACAATTAAAGCGTTTCTCCACCAGAGCCTCCATAACTCAGACTGGCACTTAGCGACGAGTCATGCTTAAGAAGCAGCTTTGGTGTGGCACAAAGGAAAATGTTTCAACATGTTTTCTGTTCATGTGTGTACTTTATGACCTTTTTCAGTGTGAACTGACATGCTAATTGTTTAAATCCTTTCCCCGTAAATCAGTGTGGAAATTGGTGGTTGTTTAAATTCTGCTTTAAAAAAAAAGGGGAGGGGGTAGGGTGTTAACCCTTGCAATCATTATACCTTGCACCAAAATAAACAGTTAAAGGCGCTGGCAGTTGAGAGAATACAGGGTTTAACAGCACAGACCTGGGAAAAATCATTCAAGCGAAAGCCTTGAATGCACCAGAGGACATTTAGATGTTCTGATCTGCTGGACTTGGATATTGAGGTCATCTGGTCGATCTGATTGGCTGAGTCAGGAAACTGAGGTCGAGTTTCAAATTGGAGAGGAAATAAGATTCCTTAGTGAGTCTAAATTAGGAATACAGCTGTAAAAATGCGTCTAATAATAAACAGTGCACTTAAAATTTTACAGAAAGCTTCTCCTTATGTAAGAAATTAGGGGAGAAAATAGTTATTTTCATATATTAATTATACAGTCTGGATGCTAAGGAAAGGGAAAAAAACTTAGTAAGAAGAAGATGTATAAATATTATTTAAAGCTGAATCATATATTGTCTCTTCAATTTATATTTTATTTTGTAGCAAACTGTACAACTTTTTACTAAAATAAAAGAGGGTTTTCTTGCACAACCTTTTTTCAACTTCCTGTATGTTTCCCTAATAAGTTAATTGACTTATTCTCATAAGGATATTTGACAGCTGTTGGGATTTTTGATATGTTAGGAAGAGACACAGTTATAATACTCTGATAACTTGTTATTCTTTTATAATCTAGAATCTATAAAAGAGATGGGTCGTAAATCGGCAGGCTAATAAAATGTAAGAGGTCGTACTTCTAAAACTTCAAGATCATTATTTTAGTAATAATGTATGTGTCCAAAACAATTATCTTTAAAAGATTTGCGTACCCAACGTTATCATTCACTCAACTTACATATTTGAATGTTTACATCTAAATTCCAATGAATTCCAAAGCCCCCAAAATTCACTAAAGAGTTTCTTAAAATAAATAAATAAATAAATAAATAACCTGTGCAGGTTATTGCAGACCAGTGTGGTTATAAAAATGAATAGGTGCACTGGTACACATCTCCAAAATGGATTATTTTAAACCATGAGTAAAAATTAAGAGATGTGAAAGCTTGTGTATTAACACAACTGTTTTTGGGGATCATCAACATGTTATGTCCTTTTATCCAGAGACCTGATAGTCTGCTTTTAAAATCTTACACATGCATTTAACTTATAACTTTAGCACCTGTTCACTACAATAAAGTAAGACACAGAAAATAGTCAATGTACTAACTATAGATCTTAACCCAGCAGTATTTCGAAAGTAGGTTTGTACACCTACTTCTTCACCTAAACCTTAACATTTTTATCTTCAAGTTTTTCATTGTTTATTTCGATGTCCTGTCACTCCACTATGTAAGAAAACAGGTAGCTGTTGACACAAACCTTAAGTTCCATATTTGTGTCTGGCATTTGAAACAAAAGAAACAAGTGATAAAGTCTAACTCTTAATTGTATTTGTCAAAAAAAATATCCAATGTATACGAGTGTCTTTCTATCGGAACTAAATAAACAATAAAATAGCGAAAACTGAACTACAGAAACAAGCCAGTTAAACTAGGATTAATCTATTCTATCATAAGTATAAATTTCTTACAATACTGTTTCAGTTGTGAAATGTGTTAGTAGAGACGAAATATATATTTTTGGGATATTTGTATTAAAATGTTTGGGATAAAAAATTGTCTCCAGTTTGTTCGTCTGTATTTTTAGATAAATTCACGTTTTAATTTGATCTCTTTTACGAGTATCATATTACTGCAGAGAGGCAGCAGGATAGAATTTGGTTTAGACACAGTTAGACTTATTAAATACAAGTTTAAATATAAGTGAACACATGTTTCTAAACCATGGGTAATGAGATGTACTTTTTCAGCATAATTAAAAAAAGTTAAAGACTCTTTGAGATTAAAAACACGCTATAGCTGATTCTTGCCAGACTGAATCCAGCATGTGCAGATACTGTAAAGAAGCATGCATGCATACATAATCCAGAAACATACATAAACAGTGCAGCTACAAAAAATTTCTTGACTTTAAAAGAGACCTAGTTCAAACATGAACAAGTGTGTTATTACAGGTTTGTTCATCAGTTGCTGAATATTGTGAAACCTTTATGAACCAGAAGACCAAAATACTCCGACAGACAAACTCAATCTCTGATGGTAGCACCAAGGTGGTAATAGGTGTGGAATTCTTGAACACATTTAAAATCACAAGTGCATTTTGAATACAAAGCAAAGCATTTATCTCTTCATCTAAATGTCAAGATCTATTTTAGGAATATATTATTTTTGAAACATAAGCCCCAATTTTTGGACAACCCTTTTAAACATGACTAGTTCTGAGCGGTTACTGTTGACATGCCAGCGGAAAGTTTTGGGGTATGTCCTGGCTTCCTATGGCTATCAATGTACCCTCAGGCAACTTAACCTTTTCTTCGGAGCTGATCAGTGTATTGGTGTAGGAACATATGTGCTTTGATGAATGAGCCCGGGTTAAAGCACTTTGAGTGGTCAGAGTGACATGAAAAGTGCTTTTTAAATTCATACCATCAAACATTAGCTTTGTGTGAAGTCACTACTACATGATATTTAGGCAATTAATGTTTTTCGTAATTTTGAAAAATACTCCAAATTTATCTACATGTTGTCACCAAGAAAGACAGCAGAGAGAAGGAGAACTTTATCAAATGTTTGAAGTAACACAAAATACCTTAAAAATTACCTACTTTTGCATCAGACAATATCTAATTAAATATTAGTAAGGTTATTTTGCATATACTGCAGTTAAAAAAAAATCTTGTTTTATTCTAAAGCCTTAATAAATAAATAAATAAATAAATAAATACCTTAAGGATTATCTTAATGGAATTTAAATAAAAGTAAAATTGTAATAAAAGGTTGGATCGCTTACTAATAGCTAAACAAAGGCACCTTAATTTAAGCTCCCTAATCCTTTTTGCAATAAGGCTATTAAAAAGAAAGAGCCTACAAATACAACATCCTGAGCCCCCATAGCACACATACACACACACCTCTAAGACTCAGACAGTGTGAGTCTAATGCCCTTCAATCCCGTGTATCCCTTTGTTCCCGATTTCACGCATGATTTGCCCACAGCTTGAGTCTGGCTGTTATCAGCGTTTTTTTGCTTGTGCTTTCACTCCTTCCAAATCCACAGAGCCGAACAGGATCTGCGTCTTCTCCCTCTAGTTCTCTCTGCTCTCTTTTGTCGTTGTTCCAACTCCTCAGCGAAATGCTCAACTCATGCCAGTATGTCTTGTTTGTTTGTTTGTTTGTTTTTGATCGTGCTCCATCTCAATGTGCTGTAAACACGCTGTCCATCTGCCAAAACCATGCCAGAATAACTCTGATACTGTCGGAGCAGTTTTACGTAATTTACACATACCTTTAAAAAATACATTTTAGCAGGATTCCCAGGAGCACTCACAGCTGTGTGACATGAACACAATACAAGCCCATTTACAAATCTCAAGATTGCTTTAGTGCCGCACAAGAGGCCTTTCAGCCATTTCTGATTTGAAATCTCCTGCTCTAGGAGACTCACATCAGTGAGGCTCTTCTAATCTTGCGATTTCTCCAGTGTTCGCGTTGAGCAGATATTGTGACAGCTGTGTGAGGCAGGAGAGGTGGAAGTGCAGGAGAAAGAATAAGAGAGGAAGGAGATGAGAGAGAGTCTCCAGAGAGAAGGTGCTGGTGCTCCGTGGCACCAAGTTGCCGCCTTGCATGCCAATGAAGAGATTCCCTTGCAACAGCAGAGGGACAGGAGGGGCAGTTTGCACTGTACAACCAGCATTAGACACCTTGCACCAAAAAATATCTAAGCACCATATGTTTTTTCATAAGGAAAAGGGAAATTCCAAATCAACTTCTGAACCTTCCTAGAATGATTGGCTATGCAAACTTTACTTATACTTAAATATTTATAATCACCCAATAATTGTATTCATGTAAATAGATATTTATATCCTGTATAGCAGTTCTAGATAGATGCAAACATTTTGTTGCTTGTACTTTTGACAAGGCAATGAAAATAAAGTGGAATTCTATTCTACTCTATTCTTAAGTAGTATAAACACAGTTATAAGAGATAACATTTTTCTTTTTATTAATTTTCTGCTTTTTCCTATTTTTTCCTTGTTATTTTTCTGTACTGAAGTTAGCACACAATCACAGCCTAACCCTAAGTTAATTTCTAGAGTCTCGCAGTCTGCTTATGCTTTGCCATTCACAACACGATTTTAACTTACATTTTTATAGTTCTTGCAACTCTAATGCGATTTACACTAAAAAGTTATCTATGTTATCTAAAAGTTATCTATGTTATATAAGTTTTGGTTGTCATAATGACAACCAAAAGCTTGCTGTGTATAGGATGCCAGTGTGAAGTTGAGCGTAGTAAAAAAATATATAAAACTTAAAAAACTATTGGATATTATCTTTAAAGGACATGTGTACCCATTTTATTAGTGTTCTCATGCTTCATACAATTTTTGTGTTTATTTAATTTTGAATCCTATAAAGGAAATTGTGCAATTACATGGTAAATATTTAAAATTTTATATATATATGTATATATATATATATATATATATATATATAATGAATAAATACCAAACACAATACAATTGAATTATAATTGATCATTCATGCTTTTTTTTAAAACATGGTTTTATAATCTTCAAAGTTTTAAGATTTAATTAAAGTAATCTCCCAAAAAGATAAGATAAGATAAGATAAGACCAGAGTTTAAGTAGATTTTTGTTTTCAAATTCATGGAATAATAATTTATTGACGAAGATATATGTGTTTGTTCTTGGTTTTACAAATTTTTGCATCCTAAAAATCTCTTAGAACGTATGAGTAAATGGTATCCTGCTGTGTCAATTTAGGCTGACAAGAAATGGAGCATCTTTATTAATTTTCAAGTAAATTATTCTGCAAAGACAAAACTTAATTTGAGGCAAAATTGCACATGGATATTAGTTTAAATTAAATGGAGCTTTGTGGAAGTATCTTCTCATTTCTCTATTATTCATGAATTCTAGTTATGTCTATAATCCGTCGCTGACAGCATTAGTACGGGTAAGAGCATTAACTGCATGTAACAGCCTCCCCTCTTTCCCCCTTCTGAAGAGAATTAATAACTAATTATGTCAGGTCACTCGTCCAGATGGTCCTATCAGATGGGCTCGCTGTCTGAACCTCACCTCCAACAAGCACCTCTGACCCTGGCGACCGCATCATCCCCCGAGCGGAGAGGAGTCTGCAGCCTATGGGCCTGGGAACGTTGAATTAGGGGGTGCGCAAGTCTTTTGGGGGTGCAAATAAAAAAAGCATTGAAGATGGGAGAGACTCGTTGGGCGTATCTGATCAGTATGGGATGGCTGCCTTTAAAATCTCCTTGAATACGAGGCTCCCTGCTGGGGATCTGATCTCCACGGTCATGATTCTGTTATTACATGGGATGTTTCCTGCGACAGGCAGATGGATTACAGAACCAGTGCACACATTCACACACATTCAACACACGCCAGGCCTGCCGCATCAATGGACACAACCTGATACTCCTCTTTCTTGTCTCATTAGAAGGCTATAGAAACATAAGAACATAATAGGGGGGAATTAGGAGGCTGTGTGGGTGTCAAAGGGGATGCGCTGGAAGATTGGGACGAGGGCTAACAAGTGCATGGTGAGCTCCCTCTGAGCTTTGTGTGGTGATTAGTGCTTTGGATGGGGATGACAGGTAAAAGACGAGTCCTCTGGGATTGGAGCAGCTTTCAAACGGACGCTTAAACAGCCAGAAAACAGAAAGAAGGAGGGAACAGGCATCAATGCTAATGGCTGAAGACCTGTCTGCAGATATAATAAAGAATGTGAAATGTGCTAAACAAGTCAAATTATTTACAATCAAATAACTAATTTGCAAGCATTATAATAATAGTAAACATGAAGCCATTAAGGGTGGAATTATTATGTAGTTTTTCTTAATTCTCTTCAATCAGACTATAAGTAACAAACCCACGGCTTATATCCACCATTTGTCACTTAAAAGCCAACTAAACTCTTGAGCAAACCTCCTCAAAGCTCCCAAGTCTGCAGGAACTGATCTCTCCTACTTATTTGAGCAAAAGACACGTGACAAAGCGGCTAAGAACCAATCAAACAGACACCTTCAAATAGGGTTTAAAGTGTTTAATCACATCTCACTAATTCTCCTATTCTGAACACAGGGGCAAAGACAAGATGTGGGACAGAGATCTAAGGCAAAGACCTTTGTCTATGTCATTTGCTGGAGTAATTCTGAGGAAGAAAGTGATATTATGGCGCTTTGAGCTTTTAAACGCTTGGAAAATCAAAGAAATTATTAAAAGCACTAACAAGATGGCTGGTTATTACTCACTCAATTATATTAGATGACCTGGCACGTGTTGATAAACACAGATAATTATTTGTTAAAAGGTTTGTCATTATCATTACATCATTACTTTGTGGCATTCGGATGCTAAGTGTCTAACAAGATTAGTCTGCTGGTCACGTTTCTGCTCTCAGCCCTGCAGACAATGGACAACTTTACCAGCTGGTGGCCTCCTTTTTTCTTTTTTTCTTTTTTTTTCTTTTACATCTGTCCGTAATAAACTTAAATTTAGTAGCATATGGGGCATAAGAATAAAATAAAATGTGATGCTCCACAGATGATTCACAGATGCATACTTTTAACGCTTTCTTTTAATAGGAACACACTTATTTAGAAGAATATTATATGGATAGCTGCACCACTCTAGGCTTCATATTGGTTGGCGTTGTTTCATTTTTTTCTTCTGCACATGACAGTTTCGGGGGAGGATTTTGCCTCGTTGAATTTCTTAAAAAGTTAAAAAGTTGCAGTAATCACGGCAATTAATGTCAAATTAAACTTATTTTGCCAAGATTGACATTGTTCGCATGACATAGTTTCTAGCTGATGGTTTGCATATTTATGATGCATATTGCCAAACATCTTCAAAAATGCATTGTCAACAGGTGGAAGTTTTTAATTCAGTTTTGGACTCCAAGAATATGCTTTTGCATTTTTTTATGCACCTTTTAATCATTGTGTAAAGTACAATGTGCTATACAAAAAAATAAAAAATGAAAATAAAAAGTGGGCTGCCATGCCTTTTGTGTGATGATAAACAGTTTGTTGCTAGATTTAGAACTTCAAATACAGCAGTGGTGCTGCGGAAAAGAGTGTACCAATTACTTAAACTAATTGGCTAAGTTGTTTGGTTATGTGAGTCCATGATGGGATTTATTGAAAACCAATTCACATACAATTATTTTAATTAAATCTAAATACTTCACAGTCCTAATGTCAATTGTAGATTAAGGTGTTTTCATTTTTTTACTGCTCACTTTGACATACGGCAAACCTTCACCAACAGGATAGCACCTATAAATTTAGCAATACGTCTTGATGTAAGGGTGGAAAATAGTTATTTAATGAAAGCATTGTTTAACCTTTATGACATATTTAATAGAAGGCTAGGGTTTAAACATTAAAATTATGAGGAAGCAACCATGCAGTCACGTTCAACTTGATATTAGTCTCATATGAAGAATTTGAAGTAAAAGCATCACTTGTTACTCATTCAAAATTGGGTTTAATTTTCTCTCCATGTGTGGCTTCATTGAATGCAAAAGCCACGTCACTGTATTACAGCAGGAATCCGATGATAGCCACTTCAGAGCAACTATCACACACCATCTGCTACCACTATTCTTCAGTGACTGAATTATTAGGGAAATCAACCCATCATCTTCCCTGGCACCACCCATTACCTCTGTGAACACAAACACACAGTTGAATGCGCACTGGTGACATGCACCGGCTCACAGACATGGTTTCGGCTGCACACGTGTTTATGACTCGGACTGGCCTTCTGACTACCAGTGGGAGTGTGATGTTTTTACAGCTTTCAGATGCCTCCTATTACCCAGTACTCTGTAATCACTCCAGTTATATATTAGTTCAATCCATTGATTGTCCCATAATCCAATCACTCGCCTGTTATTGATCTTTTATGGAGCACCCCCCTAGACAGTAAAGCTGAAGCCACAGACTGCGGGTCAATAGGCACACAGGGTGATGAGTCTCCTTGCAGCTAATTGGCTTATGAAATAATACAAACATTTTGCTTTCTCTGCACGAGCAGAAATCAATATGGAGTCCTGGTGCTGCATTCAAATTTTTTTTCCATCAGGATTCTAGCTTTAGCACTGTCAACAAGTACGAATTTTATGTTTATCATTGCGTCAAATTTCCACCCTAGTACAGTGTTTGTTTGTTTGTTTTTTTAATTTTTTTTTATAATAAGTTGTCTCATGAGTACAGCTTTTCCTTAGTTGATCTTCACTTTTTTCTGTTCCTCCTCCTTCCATGGCTGACTCTCTAACTGATGTTGGGTTGCCAGATAAGTTTCTGCTTACAGGGGTGACCACATCTGACACCCAGCTGTGTGGGTCATGGGCTACAAGAGCAGCTGCTGGTAATAAATCACCCAAGCCGGAGGAGCTCTGGCACTCCCTCTGTCAGCCGTGAAACAAAGACATAGAGGTAGCAGGGGGTCAGGGGTATCTAACCTGCATAACAGCAAAAGACGTAGCAACACCTTTGAGTCTATGCATGCCGTATGATTCTACATCATGAAACTGTAATGTAAAGATTGGGAGACATCGGTGAGTAATACGTTGAGGAGACAAAAGAGGGTGGTGGAAGAGCTGAAAGCACAGTCAAGCAAATATGCTGTTGTATGGTATGCAAGCAATTATGGTTTAACAATCAATGCGGTTTGGGAGCTGTGGGGTCAAAGCACAGACAACCCCTTGCTGAGTTACTACAGCAGAAGAAATGCAAATAAATTCTGTCAACAGAAAGGAAAAGCCGTTGTCTTAAAGGAACTCTTTGATGTGCAAAAAAAAAATGTCATATTTTTATCCTTCAAAGTAGATTTAAGGTGATGGACAAAACCAATTCAAAAGAAATTAACCCAAAAAAAAACAGTCAGAGGTAAAATATATTTGTTTTGGTGCTGAGGTTTTGATAAAAATCCCTGTTGCTGTTTAAATGTTTTGGTATTGTTTTGATTTTCTTTTTAACTTAATAGAGCCACAAGGAACTCATACAGTGAAACAAAAATAACTTTTAAACTAAAATATAGAAATACCTACATAAATACTTATATCTGTTATACAAAAATTGCACAGAGTAATTAATTAACTTTAAATTGAATACATTTTCAAAATGCACCTGGACATGTGATTAACAGGACCTAAAACACTTTTCAATAGATTCAACATATGAGCATATTCGTAAGTACCTTAAGCGTTTTTAGTTCTTAGCCCAAAGCAGAAACTGTACTTTCATTTAAGCAGTTAACAAATTGGTAGTGTGCTGTAGCTACATATAAAGCTAATTTATGAAGCGAAATGAAACAAAATAGTACAAAATGGATCAATCATTGTAAAAAAAAAAAAAAAAAGAAAACATTTCAATAGCAAAGGAGAGAGTTTTCCTTGTAGACAATAGCGACATCTTTTTTGTTTCGTTTTTAACCATTTTGATCAAAAGTTCTACTGTTCATTGTTTTGTTTTGTTTTTTACATTAGATTAGATTAGACTGAACTCAAGGGAAGTGACTGTTTAATTGTCGATGGAGTACTGAACTCAGACTCACATCTCTGTAAATCTATTTGTAACACAAGTAGTGAATAAAACCCATATTGCTATCTTTTATTAATGTTATCATTATTATTTTATTTTTCATAAAAAAATAGCAAGCTAATATACACAAATGTAAGTTACGTAAAGAAGGGATGTTCTACAAATATTTATTTATTTATTTAATTTCCCTTTGGGATAAATAAAGTGTTTTTGATTTATTTTTGATTTAATGTCATTACAGTTTTGTAAATTATCAAACAGTAAAAGTTGGCATAGGTTTAGGGTATTTAAAAAAATTAATAAGATAAACAAGTCTTATACACTTAATGTTTTTCCATTCTGACAAAAACAACAAGAATATTAATTTTTGTCTAAACATGGCAGTACAGTGCAGTAATTCAAGCCCCTCCCCCATGCAAATACATTTATCAGAGTTTATACCTCAGCCCACACATGGCTACATACTTTTACAGAGATCTGTATAATAATTCGGCTGTTATTTTACAGGACACAAAATCTCTTACAGGATAAAGAAGAAAAATCACGATAATAACCATGAAGGGAATGGGAAAGAGCTGGACAGCAGATGAGGAGGGGTTCACAGTATCGTTTCTTTACATTGCAGCACACAGGTCTGACCACCGGGTAAACTAAAGGAGCCAAAAAGAAAAGTACTAACATATAATTTCCAGAAAACATAAAGATTTGGGCTAGCAGCCTAAAAATAAGAGCAGATTATAAGAAAGGGTAGAGGATGGAAAAAATAGCAAAGAGGAGGAGAAAAAGAGGATAAGACTTCCTTGCCCTTTAGTGTGCAGAAAGGGTCCGATCGATAGGAGCGTAATGAGCGTGGTATTAGCTGCGGTGCAGAGGGACTGAAGCGGGGCAAAGGGGGGAAGGAGAATGTCAGGATCTGATTCCCAACAGCAAACAACACAGAGCTGCAGACATCAAAACCAACACCTGAGAACACCTATTAAAGACAGATGACCCTCAGCTTGGCTAAAGATGAATTCAGCGACAGACAAACTCTCCATGCACACACACACACACACACACACACACATTTTTCTCAACTTGTAGGCTAGTTTCACCCAGTTTTCCTGCCTCTTACCAAAAGAGGGCTAACGTGGAGACACCAAGCCTAATCCTTCCTAAGAAAAGGATCACATTGAGCATCACCTCTGCTTTTTGATACAGATTAAACAACAATGCTTTCTGACACTCTCTTAAATCGACTTCAGAGTGGCAATTTGTATTACAAAGATGGAGACACAGGGATTGTCATTGCTTAAGGAGGGAGAGAAAAAAGGAGGGGGTGGGTAGCAGATTAGAGGAGTTGGGGTATAGCCATCAGGTACACTCAACACCAATCTGTTCTTTCTTCAATAGGCTCCTTCTGCTGGAGTGCCATGTGCAGGGCACAACCCAACACACCAACCACCCAGGCAAATGCGAGCTGGGGCAGAGGGGGTGGGGGCATTGGGCTCCCCTGAATAGATGGATCAAACACGGATAGGGAGTTGGTCTCTGTTCTTTGTGTTTGCGTGGCTTCCAAAACAAACGCATTATCCCATGGCTGCTGGAAGCTGCATTGAGGAAACTGGACGAAGGAACAGATGGTACGGAGGAGACACTCCGAAAAAGTGAAGGGTTATCTTCCACACATCTGTGAGGTTTGATTAAGACTGGAGATTGCGTTTTAATGCAAGATTAAAAGCTTTGTAATGACCGTGTGTAATATATGTTGTTAATTGATGTGTGGAGAAATGCTACTTCTTGGACATTCATTGTACACACTTGATCATCAATAATAAACCTTTTTTTTCCTTTTAACCTGTTGTTGGAGGTTTTCTTTTCTTTGTCCGAAACCATGAGGGGGAAATATATTCTAGAATATACATAACAAAAACCATTCTGTTACGAAACTTACAATGCTTCTAGGTTTTATGAGAACACTTTAAAAATAAATATCTTTGTTGAAAAGTAAAACCAATGGAAACAGGCTACAACTCACATTCCAGTGGTCAGCAAGACCCAAATGTGGAGGCTACAGCTGTGGCTCTCATAAGAAGTACTTATGAACAAATGAATGGAACATTTAAACATAAGCTGAATGTTACTCTTTATCTTTCTTCTTTTTTCTTGTGTTAGCAAAAGATCAAAGATCATTAAAATAATAATTTAAAAAAATCAAATTTTACACATTAATTGGGTTTTGTTAAAGCAATGAATCTTCAGTACAATGCCCCATTTAAAGATTTTTAGGGAAGATTTTAAGAATTGTACAATAATCTTTAAAGACAAACAAAAAGTATAAAATATAAATTATTAGATTTTGAAATTGATTAGATGGATTTAAATCAAATAGCCTTCTGAAGTAAGATTTAAAAGGCCATCAGTTTGCCGTTTGCAGTTTACAGCTATATTTGCTCAACATTACTACCCACAAAAGCTGCTGACAGATAACTCTTTATTCTTTAAAAAAACACAACAACAAAAAAGCACACACTCTGCTCTTTCCGCTCTCTGACAGTGTCCCCCCGGGGAGAGAGCCACATTACTCTTATCAGTTGAAATCCATTATATGAAAGACCAAGATTCAAGTGAATTCCACTGTCTTTAGTCTAAGATATTTTTTTAACCATAGTTTAAACAAAATTAATCAACCGATCCTTTTTGAGAAAGAAAAAAAAATTATCATTTGAACGGTAAATTTTATCATTATTATTTATTTATTTCAAAATGTGACAAACAAAATGACCTGTTTTGTATTATTAACAATATTTTCCCCATGCACTGATAAATCAGCCTCAATTCCTGCTCTTGACTGGAGCGAGCCCCCCCCAGCCCATAAATGATAGTGCTTCCAGTAGATATAACCCATGCTATGGTAATCACATGCTAATCACACTTAACACCAGTGCAGGGTCCTATACTCTAGATTAATGCATCCATGGTATATTCACGTTTTCATTAGCATAAATCAGGTTCACTCTGCCTTTGTAATTAGTGTTTTCATGAGAATGATAATAAGATATGGTGATTAGGTCAGGGTTCTACAATGGAAATGACTTGTCAGCTAAGTCAGGCTTCAAACAGCCCCACACATGATGGACCATCAATATGTGCTTCCTCCAGAAGCAATTAATAATTTTGAAAGCTAATTGAAAGTGGATGGAAGGATGTGAAAAAGCAAAAGTAGACTTTTAATCAAGTTTCAGCAAGAAATTGGTTTGGCAGGGTTTTTTTGGCAGGGTTTTTTTTTGATCAATTTTCTCTATCTTTTTAAATT
The DNA here is from genome assembly GCA_032876305.1 of Orestias chungarensis. NCBI lineage: Eukaryota > Metazoa > Chordata > Actinopteri > Cyprinodontiformes > Cyprinodontidae > Orestias > Orestias chungarensis. The sequence continues at coordinate 5,907,308 of JAVLVB010000407.1, read as the reverse complement.
TCAGACATGTTGTATAGCTAATACATGTTTTTTTTTCTCCTCAAAGAAAGTTTAAAAGATATTTTTTTAGTTGTGACATGCAACATGTAAAAGACTTAGTAATTTTGCCATTTCAACCATGTTTAACAAACTTGATTTTTTTTTATTATTCTTATGTTATTTCAAGTAAGATTATCGGCGAGACAGTGATTTAAACAATGACCTTGAATCGAACTCTTTGAGATAAAAAAAAAAAAACTCCACTAAAAACTAAATTAGGACCTATGAGATTTATTATAGCTGAGTTGACCCTCACCATATCCCGTTTTCCACATTCCCCCCTTAAAGTCGATCACACTGCATCTTTTTGAGCAGTATTGGAGATGGTTTGCGGTTGCCCTTTCTTCACCTCTATTATGTGCACCACCAACCTCTTCAGCCCTTGTTTTCTGCAATCAGCATGCAATAAAAACCTCTACATCCTTTCCACAGTCAATGTTTCACCTTCTAAAGCCGAAACGGTGCAGAGAAAAAAGAGAGTATCTGGGAGCTGGTAGTTGTGTGCTGCAAGGATGGGTTAAAATTGTGCTGGTGAGAATGCGATAGAAACACATCAGGGACGAGAAATGTTCTATTAATTCTGAAATATTAATAATGTTTTCAAGATAACATATAAAACCTTCACTGGATTAAAAAAAAAAAAACTATTGAATGAACAAGTTTGAATATTTAACAATTATGTTGTTTAGTCTAATCCACGCAAAATACACCACAACAAATATCTAGCAAACTGTCACATATAAGGCACACATTTAAAAATTGATAGATTATGCTAAAAAGAAAAGTATGTGCAAAGAACTTAACATATAGAAGTACGATTTATCAGTTTACCAAGGGGTGTGATCAAATGCTCCTCAACAACAATAAGTAGAAACAAAATGGTGTTAATGGTTAATAATTAACCATATTGTAGGTGTGCTTGGATTTATTTCATTCAATCAAGTCAAAATTCATCATCTTAATCTAGTTATATAAAACTATTAAGTAATTGTCACTATAACAGAGAAGAAAATTGTTGCAATATATCTTTAAAGTTTAAAAGTAAGATATCCCTGCCCATGATGATTGGAAACGTCTTGTCGTCACTGTAAATGTGTAGTTGTGGTACATACTTGTAGTACATTCATAAAAGGAGAAGCGTGAAATAATAGGTGGTAACTGACGTCCAGAGGTGGAGTTTTGTCTTAGAGAGTTTTGTGTCTCTTGGGATGTCCCTTGCCTGACACCCACCGTTCCTCTCGGACTGGTGACCCAATACGATACATGGGACCCTTCATAGCTGTAACCAATAGATGTAATAAACAGAGAGGTAAGGGTCGTGATCAAGAATGGTCAAATCAAAAGGCTGGATAAAAAATAAAAAAATAACCTGAAGCTAGGATGAGATGTATACTGACGCTTAGAATGATATTGGTATGTCCAGTAAGTGTCTCTTTCCACTGGAAATCCCTTTTTCCAAAGTGAATTGTTGTTATTGTAAAAAAAAATTCATGATAAGCCTTTGCAGCTGACATTGGTCAGTATTATATTCTCACCGTATGATAACCTCAAGTAAAAAAAAAATTATGGTTTGCCAGTAAGAGGATGTCAATCAAAAAATGTAAAACAATGATGTCTAACATGACATAACTGATTTAAGTACTTATTTATTTAGAATGATGTAGAAGCAGTTTCAAGTGGCTGCTCCACAATTTACCAGCCTTTCTTTGCATGTATTTCTTTTTAAAAATTAACAAAGGATTATACTTGCCCTTTTGTTACTCAATCCTAAATCAATCCACGTTTTCAGAAAAAACATTGATTATTGTTACTTTAAGTAACTTTGTGTTTTTTAGGTGTCTGAAATGTTTTAGAAATCCAAATCTTTCATTTTTTAAACGGGTAAGAAAAATTGTATTACCACTCTTCAACCAGTAATGTGCAACAACAGGTGTAAGGATAAACTGTAAAGAAAAAACTGTCACTTTCTTTGGCAGATTTATTTAAGGATTTTAGGCCATACTAATAGAAAGGTAATACATTTTTGAGTCTTTTTATTCTATATTGAGTTTAATAGAGGTTAAATATGAGGTTTTTGAATTTCACCAACGAGGCACATACCAACAAACCCGTTCATTTCATCCGCGGATTGCACATCAAATGGATAATCAACACTGCATCTCCTGTCAAGGCAGAGAAAAAGCAGTTTGAATAATTTGTTGAGTCTGTTTTTAAGTTATTCCAGCTCCCTTCAGCTCAGCAGCGCCTGACCCTTCTCCCCTTCTGTCTGCTAAGAGGCCTACGGGGAGGAATCAGACCAAATTACCTTTATTGATCCAGAGAGACAGGTGAATACCAAACAGGCCCCTTTTCCTTCTCTCATCTTATCTCTTATCGTTTTACTCTCCTCTCTGGCTGCAGAAGAAGAGAATATAAAAATAATCCAGGGTATTTGTTATGAGAAAGTGACTATTCTAACCAGCAGACCGTGCAGTAATTTAGTGTTTACAATCAGGTTGCTGTGATTAAACCTGCCTCCTTGTTGTTCATCTTTCTCCATCAGTAACAGTATAGAGACGCAGGCCTGGCTGCTTTCCTGCCGCCCATCCACAGACGCCCTTTTGGCCCAGCATACAAATCACTGTGGCGGTGGAAAAGATACTCCATTAGGTCCAACTCTGAGTTAAATCAATGCGTGACTTATCAAATGAAATAGGGGATTATGAGGTAATCACCTGACAAACGTTGCTGAAATTGTAATTATCTCCATCTCAGGGAGAAAAGACCAAACTAACTATTTAAGTTGAGGGTAAGATAGCAAGGTGTAAGAGAAGCACATCTGATTTTTCTTTCTCTCATAAGAGTGGGAGTCGGGATGTTTATGAGTTTGCTCCCAAAAAAAAGTACATCTTATTCTTTGTCTTATTAATAGAGAAATACTTCTTAACTTGTCTGCTGCTGTTATTAAACATGTCATGGTTGTATGCATGTGTCTCATTTGTAAGAGGACAGTCTTTGTGATGAATATGAATAAAAACTGTATGTTTACATGGTTGCTTATTAGAACAATGAAGATTGCATCTTCGAGAATATTATCGTTATTTCTTAAAATAAATTAAAGTGCAAAAGATAAAGCAAAAGAAAACTATGTGATTATACTGATTTGATTTAATGTATTCTAAAGTATTTTATAAAATATTAATTGACTACATTGCTGTTATGTGTTTTTTTATACATCATCCCTTTAAAAATGTCTTAAGTAAAACAAAAAAGAGTCCCCACTAAAAACAACAATATATTTAAAAATCAAACTGAATACAACTCAATTGGGATGATTATTTATAATGTAATTTAAACTTATTTCCAATCTACCAGAATATAAGAATTTTAAATACAATTTATTTCAATGTTGTTATGCCTATAAATATAAGTTTATTGTATGAAGTTTAAAACAAACATAACAACCACTTTTGAAACAGTTCTCATTTGTTTATTAAGATGTGACAGTTTTTTCACTAGTACAATACTGCCTCCAGGTGGACACACAACTCCGTTACAACGTTAACGGTTTTGCTCTTTTGCGCCATCTAATGGTCAAGTGTGTTGAGTAAAAAATGTCAAAAATAGGTCCTTTTTGCCTCATTTATTGCTTATATTTATTGAACAAAAAAGACAGACAGGCAGATAGATAGATAGATAGATAGATAGATAGATAGATAGATAGATAGATAGATAGATAGATAGATAGATAGATAGATAGATAGATAGATAGATAGATAGATAGATAGATAGATAGATAGATAGATAGATAGATAGATAGATAGATAGATAGATAGATAGATAGATAGATAGATAGATAGATAGATAGATAGA
>JAVLVB010000407.1:5844976-5903317 GCA_032876305.1 Orestias chungarensis | reverse complement strand
AGATAGATAGATAGATAGATAGATAGATAGATAGATAGATAGATAGATAGATAGATAGATAGATAGATAGATAGATAGATAGATAGATAGATAGATAGATAGATAGATAGATAGATAGATAGATAGATAGATAGATAGATAGATAGATAGATAGATAGATAGATAGATAGATAGATAGATAGATAGATAGAGCTAATAATAAACATCAACTCTAACCATCATCACATATCCTTTAGAAAAATTCCCACAACATGAATTACTATAATAGCTTGTTTAGGGTTTTGTGCAATGTCCCGTTTAATCTACATGTAGCCCAAAAAGACTTTACAAACTAGGGTAGCATTTCATTAATGATTGCTTTTTTGTCCAATTTTCAGCCCAAACTTGTGGAGTGCATGAATAATATTTGTCCTGCTGACCATATATAGCTCAATAAAAAAAAAAAATGCTTAAACTTTCCCTGTCTTTATCTCCTGTGTACCTTAGTCTATATAATCCTGTTCACTAAGTTTGAATTTATGTTAAATTAAGTTATTCTTAATTACACGGGGACCACATTTGTTACTTAACTGCTGAATTCTTCTTTTAGTTGACTACAAAGAGCAGTGAAACAAAGAAAATGCAACCCCAGGAATATGCTCATTCCCCAAATCTAACTTGAAGTGTGACTGTGTGAAGCTGAGGCTTAACAGATTCGGCCTCAGCATGGACGAGTCACCCTTTGTCACCTTGCTGGTGTCTGTTATCACACCACAACAACCTGTGCTTAAAATTCACAGGAGAACGCCAGCAGTTGGACTCTTCATATTAGCTGCTGCAAACTGGGGCTTATTACAAAAATGACACGACATTGTGTGAGAATTAACTCTTAGACATGAGAATAAAAAGAATCACACAAAGCCATGTTGAAGTTACATCCAGTTCTTCATATTCATATGCAACGTTAAGCTTTTATTTGAATACACTTGTTTGTGTTTGTGTAATTTGTTTTTACCTGTTATTATTTATAATATAAGGCACCCCATATTTTCATCAGCTGGTGTGCTTTTATACACCCAAAGAGTCCGACAACGAGGGCATCAGTACCTGCCTCCAAATTTCATGACAAATATGAAAAATAATTGCAAAACTGACTGTAAATCTGACACTCTACAAAGCCCAACACTTGTAAAAGATATGCTAACTTAAAATCATAGCTTCTTATCTTATCTAAACAATCTGTTTTGGTTCAATGAAAATCTACTATATGCGACTGGATTTATGTCACAAGGTTTATTCTTTTTTTTTATCCAGTTAAGAATTCAGGCTGGATGTTTTCATTGTATTTGTGCAAAATGCAAAGGAGACCAAGCTTGTCAGTTTATCATAACAAAGTGACTTGGTTTAGTTCAGTAAAGTTCAAAACTGCTGAGGCAGAACACTATTCCCTTCCAGAAGACACAAGTTCCCACCAAAAAGGCGTGTATACTTCACACTTTGACAAACACCTACAGACGACACAGAAAATGTTCCCACAAACAGGCAAAGGGAAGGGCAGCAGGGGGACGAGTTCAAGCATTCAAAACTGGAAAAAGACCGGAATACAATATCACAACCTGTTAAGCAAAATGCTTGATTTATTGTCATATCAGATAAATAAATATCAAACATCAGCAAGGTACAACTCGAGGTGATCACTGTCAGTGGCATCAAATTGTGGAAAAAAATCAATATTCTGTGAACCAGGTCTTAAGTGTGTAAGATAATACATCAAAATATAAATTGTGAAGAGTTTTTGAACAGTCATCTTTTTCCTTGTCACTGTTATGTGTTCATCAGACAAGAAACTGTCTTGTAGTGGCGGGTTTTTGTTGTATTGCACATAGTCGCAGCAAAAGAAGGTTTTATACGGTATTTTGAAAAATATAGTGTGTGCCTCTCAGATTAAAGCTCCTCAGCAGAGGAGCCTGATAACAAAAACACCTACCTGCCTTTTTTTTTTTTTTTAAGAAATCTAGGATCAACCTTGTGTTCAGGACGCAAAGTTTGGAACACAAGCAACAGGAAGATCTCTGATGTGTTCTTTTAATGGTTTTTATAAATAGGTAGGATATTTTAGAAAATATATTCTGGAGCTAGATTTGGAGCTATATGATCTGTCTTTAAAAGCAAACAGCATTTTGCAATATAATGCCATGCATGAGTTGTTTTTAAATGCACAATATGAAACACTGTTCCATTACAATAAACGCTGAATGAGCAGATTAAACTTTCTCAAAATGTAGTATCGGACATTTGAAGCTATAGTACAGAAAGTTTAAAAAAAATACTGAATTGATTTGTTTCTAATAATTTAGCTAAAGTCCAAATACATGTGATTCCTTGCTTTTCCTTCTTAGCTGCATTTGATTCCTCCATATGTCAGGTTTTAGCACCTTGGGTGATATAGTGTAGGACGTAAAGGAGACTCTCATCACTTTGCAGTTATGTGCTGGAAGAATTAAAGCGAATGCAAAGACATAGACTTACAATTTTTAGAAATCTTCTTGCAATAAGCTGGATATATGTTAATAATTCATCATTGGTTTATTTACCCAAGAAATATGTTAGAAAATTATTGAAACCAAACCTTTGCAGTGGGAAACTTTGTTATGATGACTTTATTCATATAATAAATATGTCTGAGATTTTTTTTTTCTTATTTTAAAATACTTTATTGCAGTGATTTAAAAAAAAACACTCAAAAAGAGAATAATTTAGTTATGTACATGTCTGTTGGGTACAGAAAAGAAAGTCTATGTTCATGTCTTTACAGCAATAATTTAAAAGAATAATAAATAACATCAATCTTAATAGGATGGAGCTGCTTCTTGGCGTTTAATTCTGCTGCTTCCCCACCAGCTCGTCTTCATCTTCATCCTCACCCTCTTCATCGCTGCTGGTGTCTTCATAGGGGCAGATGGTGGCTTGAACTGGATACGTTCGCAGGAGCGTTTCTGCATCCCGGTACAAATAGTCAAAGCATTTCGACTTTGGCCACAACAACCTTAAAGTAGAAGCACAGATTAATATTACTTATGATTGCCGTTATAAGAAAATCAATCAAACAATCTTTAGCTATAGAACGCAAAAGTTTATTGAGTACAAAGGAATAAATTAAAAAATAAAAAAAACATACAAATATATGTTCTTAAAAGATTTCTTACTTGACTGGATGGATGATTTGCTGAATCTTGGGCTGGACACTGGACATTTCTCCATGCACAGAGCCCGTCTGAAAGTTAAAAAAAAAGAATAAAATGAATGCAACAATTCTTTAACAAACATTGGCTCTTCCACGGCTCTTTACACTTTATGGTCAAAGCTTACCATCGACTGGTTAGTTCTGCCCTCAGTTTTGTTCCACGGTCTCCACAGACCGATCTGCTGTGTCTGGTCGCCTCCAGCGCAAACCGACGCCAATCCGCAGCTGCTGGCCGCGTCGTTTTCCATGTTCTCCTTGCGCTGATCCGCTCCTCATAAAATCCCCTCTGGAAGTGAGACTGGAGGCAGGAAACTGGTATTTATCAGGGCCTGCAAGCATCCCCGTGCCAAACTGAACTTTGACACCTCCCCAAGTGTTTCCAGCAAGCAAGGCGTAAAGGTGAGAAGTCACACTTGGCAAACAAACGGCCATATTTCCATTTTGCTTGGTTTCAAATGGAATTTTATTGGGTAGTAAACATGAAAATGAAAATCTGTTGAGAGTCTGTTGAATGAACATTAAAGCTTTGCACAAAATGGTACCAAAATGATCAGAAATAGGCAAGATAACCACATCCACATGCAAATAAAGTTAAATATTCTTAAATAATGTATAAAATGGCTTATGTTGAGATATTTGTTTTTGGTGTAAAAAAGAAGAAAAAAAAGAATGTTTGCATTATGTTTGTTTCAGTGCAAACTCCACATATTTTCGTAGCTGAACTTCTGCTCTCTCTTTATCTGAATGGCCATTTGGGTGTGAGGTGTGAACAAACACGTGCCCGATCAGATTAGACGGACAGGAGGAAGGCTCGTGCACGTTGTCCGAAGTGATGCTGGGCGCGTGCGTGGGGATGGGAGTGGAGGTAGGGGGTGTCGACACGCGCCAGCCATGCCTTTTGCACATAACAGGGGTTGGTACCTCAGCAGACGCATTCCTGCCACAGACAGTGCTGCTGTTTAATGGGGGACAACTGCAGTTTTCTAATCTGTAGAGCGTATATTTATCAGTTTATCTACTTAGTAGTAGCGTGTAGATAACAAATGTACCAGCAGGGGATGCCGTGGAGCAGCATGATTCCTGGAAAATGTGCATATTTGACAGATTTCTGCAGTAGTACTGTGGTTATGTTGTACAGTTGGACGTCTTGGAGCACAGAGGACTCCACTATTAGACGTGGGTTTTCTTACTTCACTCAACTCCCCACTAATATGTGATGCGTTCGCAAGCAGCACTTCTCACTGCAGTGAGTCTGCTTAAAGGTGAATCATGCATGAGCAGGCTTAAATGTGTGTGCCCAGCGGTTCTGTCGACATTACAGAACATGTGTCAAGGGAACAAGAGATCAGGGCCTGGCGCTAATGAGGTGCAGACAAATTCCCTCTGTCCCTCAGTGTCTGTTACAGCTTTGGAAATAATTGGTCACCCTGGGCTCATGCTGACTTAATGTGTCGTCCACCACTTTTCTGTGATTCACTTTTATTCATCCAGATGTAAAAAAAAACCGAAAAGGTTTAGGATCTCCATGCCATTTTTTCATTGAAATGCAGTTCAAACCGACAAAGGTTTTGTACATGTTTGCTCATCCTTCCCCTGCCAAGTCTTTTAAACAGCTCGGCTACCTGCAAACAAATCAATATGTGAGGTGTACAAAGATATTTGTTATGGTGTAAAAGATGCATTGCTTTGAATTGTGTGGTGTAAGCTAACAAAAAGAAGAGAATTTACATGAGAGGAACACATTAATTTCTTTTATTTTTTTCTGTTAAAAACAAAAGTACTTTTTGTATTTGAATCTCAGTTGAATTTAAGTCTGAAGTTTGACTGGTGCATTCTAACAGATTATTAATATGTTTTTTTCTGTTGTTTAAGCTATATTTTATGAGTCCTTTGGATGGCCAACATCTGATCCAGTCTCACCATAGTTTTTAGTTTAGTTTGGATTTATTTTCATTTTTTTTAGCTCTTCTCTGCTAACTGTGTCCAACATCACTATCATCACTAAAGAAATTCCTCACCTTGTCATGATTCTGAAACTATTTTGTGTTCCCAAAAGCATTGTTTGTTATGTGTAGTCTTAGTTTCCATTTATAAGGTTTTGTATTTAGCCTAAAGATTTGAAATATTGGTCTCTTATAAACTCCTTCTTTGATATATTTGAAACTGGTCCACCCACCTGAACAGTTGATGTCTGCTGCTCCTTCAGAGTTATCATATATTGGCCTGTTCTCTAACTAATGTTGTTGTTACCAGGCCAGTCGGTTTAGTTAGGTGACAGTGTTAACACAGCTTTACAGCTGCAACAAACTCTGTGCGAATCACTAAACATGTCATGTTTAATAATCTTACCCTGCATTATATGTATTTCTTAATTATTCCTTATTCCTTAACCATCTGCCATCTCAGGCCTTCCCAGAATAGTGGTTTATTGGCATGTCTGTACAATAAATTCATATAGAGATTAAAGGGATTTTATAGAGATTACACATGACTAAGTGCAAATACTGTAGATTCCACCCTTTAAACCCTTTACTTGTATGACGTTTAAGAATCATTCCTTTTTCACTTTACAGCCATACTCTGCTTTGTGCTGGCTTATACCACTTTTTTTTATGCCTTAAAGTTAGTGATTGTAGCATACTAGTATTAATACTTTTTTAAAGATCTGTAAACAGGATCTAAAGAAAAACATAGATTGGAGTTTAATTCAACCAGAAAATGTCATATACTTGATAGTTCACCTTGCTGATTAGGCCTTGACTATTACTTATTTTATTTTTTTTTATTAAAAGAGAAAATAGCAAACTGATTTAGTTTTTTTTTTTTTTTTGCTTGTTTGTTTTAAGTTTGTGATTTCATTTCAGTACCAAACTGAATTTCCTAATTTGTTTTTATTTCCCCTTTTCTGTTTCATTTTTTCTTTACTGAATAAGAGGTTAAATCGAATTGCATGTTGCAGTCTATGTCATGTTTTTGGGGTTTCTAAGCTTTGTTAAAAAGAAGAAAAAGCAGGAAATGAAAAACATGTTCTTTCTGTAGAACGACTCTCACAACATAAGTGGCCACATTAGTGTTTTCCAAACACCTCTTATAAGAAAATGTTAAACGACATTACTAGATCAAAATGTAATACATTTTCCTGTACATCCTCAATGCCCTTTGTAAGTTTTGTAGTCACATGTTATCAGAGTTTGCAATCGAATGTGTAAAAGGGAGATATAAAAGAAGTAATTAATGTGTAATATGTGACAGTTCAGAATTAGGGCTGAATAAAGTTTTCTGTGAAGACCACTGAAAGGATGTGCCTACAACTGGGCTCATGTGCAAAAAAGGGCTAAAATGATGCTAAGAATAAAAAAACACTCATCACATAGTAATCTGACTAATCAGTGTGAAGCTATTTTCTTTTCATGGCTGAACCCATTAAGAATAAAATGGAAATGAAGAATAAGATGACAGAAAAAGAGGAGTGGATGAAGCTCTGGCACACATTTTCACACCACTATAGTGATATTTCACAATGAGCTGTCTTGGTTGAGAACCCACGATTTGTTGCTTAGGCACAGCCCTTTTTATTTTGCTAAACAAGCAAATTTGGTTAGACATTTTTGCTTTTTTAACCATTCACAGATGGAGCCTTTCAAACCAAAGAAAATTTAAGTTGGTTTTTTTTCTTCAATAAATATGCATCTTAGTAAGCCACAAATATTCAATTATCAGCTCGTCCAACCACATTAATCCAAGTTACACATTTCTTTTCTCTTTGAATTTCAATGTTTTCATGTTTCAGCCATGGGTTACATGCAAGGAAGCAGCAGTTAGCTGTTAATTGTATAATTATCTTAATGGTTCCCATTTTTCTGCATCATGGTTTAGTGGATCTATGTGTAAATGTGCAGGTTTGTTTATTTTGTAAGGATTTTCAAGTTAATCTTAATATTCCTTAGTCAGTTAATCTTCCCAATGAACCAGAATAGAAAAAACATGCTGCAATAGATATAAATGTATATCAGTATTAGTATTGTTGAAAAAAATCGAAGAAACATGAGTTGCTTTTTAACATTTTAATAGACACATCAGGATAAATCAGTGGCTTTTTATTTAAAAGTTTGCATTGTGCAGGGGTGTCTACTTATTATCAAATAAAAATAGCTCAACTTTGCTTTCTGATGAAAGATTTGCATGTTATATGAAAACTAAAGTCATAGCTTAATGAAGGTTTGTTGAGATTCTGATTTGAGCAGGACTTAAGTTCTTTCACAAACTTACCAAACCCTGCTTTAATAACCATTGTGATACTCTCATTGAATGGTCGACCTGAACTCAATTAAGAATGGATACACTCTGCTTAACAATGTTGTCAAGGTAATGGCAGTGTAAGCTTAAAACAACAAAGGTTAGCTTCACACTTTACCAGATTCACAGGCTGACTGCTTGCGTCCAATGCCACAATGTTCCTGTAATTTATGTAAAAGCAGGCCCTGCCAAGTTGCGAGTATGATGTAAAGTACATGGTAAATTAATTTACTTACAGAAAGAAATACATGTAAAGTTGAAGCTAAAATATTTCTATGCCATGCAGAAAAAAGTTTGGTTAAAGCCTACTTCAAGGAACACTGACAATAACCTTTGTCACCTATACTGTAGTATTTTTCTTGTTAATCCTGGCTTAAGAGAGCAATCTTCTATGACAACAGTGGGGGATCAGTCCTGATTCATTTGGTGAGGACCACATGCTCACTAATGCTCCATTCGGCCTCCAGCTACTTTGTTGAGCTCAACTTGTATACTTAACCTCCAGGGACTCTGTATTGCTTACAAGTTCTACTTTATCTGCATTTAAAAATGAGACCTATTTACAGTTTTATTTCAAACTGCCAGAACGGTTACAAATATAACCAACAAGATTTTTGCCAAGCTTGTAGATTAAGAAGGGCTGTATAATTGTTATAGAATTATTACATAGTACTCAAATTGCAAATTCCATCAGAAAGTTGTTTATATTTAATTGTGAGTAAATATTGCTCCAACAATTATCTCTGATAACCTTTATAAAAAAACAAATGTAATTTTTTTAAAGTAAAAAACACAAAGAAAGTGTAAAACAGGAGCATCTAAAACTTTGAATTTATCCCAGAACCCTGTCCACCCCATCACCCAAAACCAGAAATTGTACCACGAAGTGGTAGACCAACTAAACTGACTGCCCAGGCAAGGATGGTATTAACCAAAATAGCAGGCAAGAGACCTACACTGTGGTCACAATATTACCATGTGTAAAGGTGCCAGTTGTAAAGTTGTCAGCATATACAGAAATGGGTGTTGTTGTAAAAAGCAACTGTTTTGCAAAAGTAGTTTGCAGAAAATAGTAGTTCTTATTTTTTCCAGTATGCTTTTCTTTAGAAGAGACAGAGAAGCTAATCAGTGCTGACATAAATAGGGATGGAACTAAATAAAAGCCAATCCTAGAAGAAAAAATAGATCCATACAGACAGAGCTCAATGGAAAGATATATATCTAACACCATGTAAAAATGTCCTACTAAAGGTTTAAACTTCAATCATATTGAGAAAATGTGAAACAAGTGAAAACCTGAAGTTCAAAGATGTCCTCCATCCAATGGATCGTTTTGAATTTTGCAAATAAATATCGGCAAGAATGTATTGTGTTTGTTGGGGGCTCCACTTTTTTAAAACAACCTGCTTAAGCAGCATTTGTCAGTATCCCCATAAAGCCTAGCCTCTTATGGAGACGCCTACACTTGCCTTCCCCTTTTAATGTGCTGAACTGGAAAATTGATGTTAAATCTTCAAAGTAACCTGTGAATCTTCTGATCCATTTTTGAGTACCAACCGATGTTTTCCTTTCCTCTCTCTTAAAGAGGAAAAAAGTTAAGACGTCAGGGAAGCTTCCGTCCGGAGATCACAGAAACACCTCCACCTCCCCCACAAACCTACTTCACATGGACGTAAAGTAACAAGTTTATCACTCTCTGGCGTTGTCCTATCAATTGACAAACAGCCTTGGGGTAGTTTCATTTTTTAATTCTATCTGCTCATTCTAATAATAAGTTTTTTTATTTTATTTGTTACTTTTGGCTTAATAGTAAGTTGCTTGTTGGTAGTTTAGGTATATGATTAATTGCCTGAATGTTTTTGCTGTAAGGTTAAGCTATTTGGTAAATACATTTACATACTTTAAAGAGAAATACTTAGTTTTTATGCTGATGTAAGTGTACAGTGTGTACCACATGTAGTATTAACTCATTCCTTAATTAGAGATAGGGTAATCAATCCTGAAATTAGGCGGTGCACCCTTTAATAATTATAAAACCTTAATTTATAAATAATGCATTAATATTTTATATTAAGTGATTCATAACAACTGTAATAACTCCATAAACCAAACACTGTTGCATTCCTCTTGCACTACAAGTATGTAAAATGTGGATTACAGAAAAATGTTTTTTACTTTCATTTGATTAAAATGTTAAAGGGATCTAAAACTAAATTCCATAAATGACCTATGGTGATAATTATGTGGAGAAGACGGACCCAGATAACAAATAAAAATACAGTGTATATATATATATATATATATATATATATATATATATATATATATATATATATATATAAGATCATATAAAAGGAAATAAGGAGATACATAATGCACTTTTCTTCCTGCATGTGTGTCTTATCTAGAGATAAAGATCAAATCAAATGACAAATAGACTGCGGGAGGGAGGAAGTTAATAAAAAGTAAGCTACAGAAAAAAAAAGTCTATTTATTAAAACCTGTTAAGTATTCGGATTCTCACCCTCAGGAAGCTGCAGTGCGGTAAAGATTCATATTCTGATTCAAAATTTGTATGTGATATGCGTCATGAGGCAGTCGTGAATACTGTAGAACACATGAGCTTGTCTTTATACGAGTTTCTATCAGCTTTCTTCTCAGAATGGCTGCGGCAAGGGTCAGGCTGAACCTTTTCCTAGTTTAATTGAAGTCCGAAGTGTTCCCTTGGAAACCAATGCAGGGCAAAAAAGGTTCATTAAATAAGGACCCGAGGAAGATAGGGTTCAGAGAAAAATATTGGAAAATTACTATTAATTCAGTGTCTAATGTTAGTGCATGTAATCAGAGATAAATCAACTGTAATCTAAAAAAATGTCCTACACTGATGTTGTTTTCTGCAATACTTCCTCCATGATCACATTGATATTATTCACTGTAATTTTGAAGATAAGAATAAGCTTCCAAGAGCAAGAGTGCAGAGGATAATACACAGTCCATCCTTATTCTCTGCTTGGGGACTGACTTGGATCACTGCTTTGGCTTTGTTGTGACAAAAAGAGAATCCTAATGCACTGGGCAACAGAGAGCTGGTTTCCTAACAAGTTAAAACAAAAAAAGAAGCAAAAAAGGTGAAAATCTTCAAAGTCGTAGAGAAAAAATGGGATTGCATGAGAAATTTGTGCAATATTTCTGGTTTAGTTTTGATTTCATGTTGCTGTACTAAGGTGACAGAAAATGTTCACAACAAAAGACACTTTATTGAAAGATATGACCGCATGTAATGCAATGAAATTTGTATATAAAAGCAAATTAAATGTAAAAAAAAATAACATTAGCATGTGAACTTGAGAAATAAAGTCTGAATTTCCCTTTGTTTTGTCCTTATATTCATTCCACGTAGCAGGAGTTTTTTTTCCCTCATATCTGTTTGGGCATCGCCACTGTTTTTTACCTCAGATCAGTCAGAAGTGGGTGGTAGTAACTCAAAAGCTAAGGCAAATATGTGACCAGAATGTAATTACAATGTGGAAATGAATGACAGAAAAGTAAATGGGGAACAACATTAAAATCTATTTTGACTCCTAATATGACTATATATGCCTTCAAATTACTGATAAATGAGAATGCAGATTGAATACTTACAGTATGCAACAGATCCAAACATCAAGTTCAAAACCAAAAAGAGCTTGACTGCAAACTCGAAGGATTTCATTTACCCGCATTTTTTCTTGGCCTTAAACCACTGCTTTATCAAACCATTTCACTTCACTGTACTACCGGCTTCTGCGATATGTTTTATTTTACAAAATCACATGCATTGGTTTCACAGTCCTCAGGATTCCAGCAAAAGTAATGAACTTAGCCATGACCTCTTTTTGTGTCGTGAAATCTCAAATCCACTATACTGACAACTGGAGCTGGGGCAAGAGATGCAAAAGAAAAGGTCTGGGCTCTGGGGGAAGCCTCACTCTATCAGTCATGGCCTCCTTTAACAAATGTATTTTATCAAGAATAATAGTTTTTTTTTGCACCGATCCTTACGCTTCTACATTAGCATTGTTCCAAGAAAAATAATAAATGTGTCAAATATATGTATTTCAAATCCATCTCTTTTCCAGATGCTCTAAGTCCACTGTTTTCCCTCCAAGAAATTTATTTTTAATAGACTGATATACATAGATATATACATAAAATGTCTATAAAACTCTCAAACAATTTTGCAGTAAACATGTTTAAAGCTCACCAAGCAACAAATGTATTTCCTTGTATTTTGTCACATTTCTAAAGGAAAAACCTGTTCAATTGCATTTAGCTTTCCGCTCATATTGATCTATCATATTTATTTATATATTCATTACGTTTAAGTCAGCTGTTAAAAAGAAAATATAATTTATTTTTCTTAAACAAACTAAACTTTTTTCCATTGTCTATATTTGCTATATTCATTGCAGGGTTATATGTGAGCTTACCCTCAGCATTCTGTGGGTGGCGTACACACTGCAAAGGTCTCCATTCCATTACAGGGCAACTCAGAGACATACAGCCAACTATGATTCCAAACAGAAGGGCAATTTAAAGTGGCCAATTAAACCTATTTTTGGTCTGCGGAGGTATTTCTGAGGGCTGAGAGAAAACAAGCACCAGAAAATTACTAATTTTTTAAAATAATACATAATGAAAAATTGGCTGTTGGTAGAATAGTGTGCAGCGAATCATCTAAATTTGTAATATACCTTAGTGTTAACTCTGTTATTATAGAGGGAAATGCAAGTGACTGTAAAATGTTTGGCCGAAGAAATGATCAGTTTGAATTCCTTATTAGACTTTTTTTAAATTGGTTTACATGACAAATTTGCTCTAAATGAGATCAGTGTATAGAATGAAACACATTGTTTGTATTGTCGGAAGCTTTCACTTAGGTAAAGAGGTTTATAAGTAGTTGTTCATACCATGCAAATGCATGTAATATTTTGAAGGTGGAAATAGCCTTAATTCAGTCTGACATTGTGAAAATGTACGTGGGTTGTTAATGCAATGAGCTTATATATCTCCCTTTGATGCATTTCAGCCAGTTTTAGAACCAGCAGCCATTAGGTATCCTCCTTTTGTTTAAAGCACTTCAAACACAGCCTGAGTAAACCGTATAAGATCTTCTCAAGATCACTTTGGCTGTAGGAGAACAAAGCAAGAGACAACACAAATATCCGTGGGACAGCTTTTACAGATGAATTGATTTAAAAAGACATGCATTACTGTTGCTCCATGTGAAGTAAAATTGTATGGCCAGTAAGCTGGAATTTACCATTTCAGTCTATTTTGGTTTTTCATGAAACTATTAAGTATAGAATATAAAATAGATCACATATCTTAGAAATCCTTGCAATACATTTACAGTAATACCTTATGGAAATACGTTAGAAATGTTAAACTCAGAGACAAAATCCAGCTGTTGATTAGTATTCAAGACACAAACCATCATTACAGACATTTGGTTAGTAAGAACCAAACAGAAGCTTAGGATGGATTGATGGATTCCACTCAATATCAATATTATTACAAGGATTATAACAAAAGACATGCCATGTGGTTCACATTGTTTTTTGAAATGGTGATAAATTAACAATAACTAGTTTGGTTAAAGGCCAACCTTGAACATAAAGCAGCTTGTTTTGATCTTATAACATTATCTTGTAAAATGCAAATTTAAAGAATCCAATAACCAAAAAATTTTAGAAGAAAAGTAAAATGTAGCCCAAATAAAACTAACACCATGACTGTATTTTTGGGACCCATTGGAGCTTTATAAAACTGTAGATCCTCAGTCTTAGAACTTGTGAATTGTGCCACGTTTAGTTTCTTTGGCAGTAGATTTGTTTTAAATCCAACTAAATTTGCCTGAATTCTATTGTTTCTTGAGTTGTGGATTTTTTTTTCTGTACCAGCTTTCTCTCTGTGTCGTTCTGGATAATAACACCAGAGGGAGCACCTGTTCAAAATGATGTAACCAGACATCCTGAACAACCTAAAAGAAAAGTATGAATGAATAAATGAATGAATGATTGATAAATATTTATTTCCTTTACAACGAATCTATTGTTAAGGTTTCCTTGGCTTAATATTCTGTGGTGTCATCAACGTTCTCCAAGGGGGAAAAAATGTATTTGGTGATATAATTAAACATATTGGAGGCACACGCATACAACAATATATCCCTTTAAAATAATACAAATATTTTATGGGCTGATTTGGATTTCTTTGACAGAGAAATTAGAGTGTATATCTTGAATAATAGAGAATGTCTCCTGAAAACACATCTCTGATATACAGGTGGTGGAATACATCAGCATGCTGATTTAAACGAGGCTCTTTAAAAGATGAGATCAAGTGTATAAATGATGATGCTGCATCTCTGATGCCAGACAGGCTTTCAGAAATGCGGCTGGGTACACCCCATGATTTTCTTGTGTTAATTGCACCTGATGTAAACTCGTTACCTGTGTATAGGAAACCTGTCCACGCTTTCAAACAATCAGACTTTCCCCCTCTCAACCAGGACGAAATATCCCATTGAAACATTATCCTTTTTTGTGTCGGTAACTTGATGAGCAGGAAATGGGATTAGTATATCAAATTAAATCCCTGATAATTTGTCTCAGACGAAAGAGCGCCTCCTACAGTTCAAATTTCCATTCATAGTTTCACGACCACATACATGAGAAGTTGCTTGTACTTCATTTGTTAATTTGTGCATCACCACAGTGTTTTTTTTTCTTCTTCTTACTTGTTTGACATTAGTGGCTTCTGGGGAAAACATCCAAACAGCGACATGCACGTAACCATGCAAGCATCTGTTATATGCATATTGTGTGTTAAATCACGGGGACACTATTGCTTTATATTTATTATTAATAGTGAAAACATGTTAATGTTACATTACTTCGGTACAATTTCCTTTTCTTTTTTTCCTTTCATCTGCACAGAAACCAAACTATTGGATGGACAATATAAGCGAGTTCGTTTGAATAGATTTGTAGCAGAGGGTCTGTGTTCCCAGAAGTGCGCCACCAGCGCACAGCTGTCGGATGAGGCGATGCGCACGAAGGATCTCTCCAAAAGGCTGCTGCCTCCCTATCAGGGCATGACGATGGACACACTTTCCGACTAACGCCGTGGATTTGCACGTTTCGGCTTACACCACGGACGTTCTGTAAATGAGTTGCAGCCGGATATCATACCCAAATGCTTTTTCATATTTAGATTGAGAGGATATCATTTAGATTTTTGTTTTTTGTTCAACATACCTGGGAATGGGCTTTTGCCAACTTCATGGACTCAGTAAATGGGCTTTTTTTTTTATCAACGCATTTATTTCTTTTTTGGTTTTCTTCAGCTGAAAGGGTTTTGTAAAATTGTTTGAAATGTCCGACTTTCACAACCGAAGCCAGGTGAGCGCACGACGCAGCGACTACGTCTGGCAGTACGAGTATTACGAGGATGAGGAGCCTATCTCTTTTGAAGGACTCAAAGCGCACAGATGTAAGATGAATTCCTTTCTCAGCCTTTTACTCCGTTGGTGGTTTACCCTTTTTTCCCTTCTTCTTCTTTATGTTTTGAGGCTGTGTGTGCCTTTTGTGCACTTTTATTAAATGATAACCCATTAGTGCTTTATTGTGGTCCATTATCTTTATTGCTTTTGCTGAAGGCTGACCTGTTCTGCCTTTTTTTCCAATGACATTATCCAGGAGCAACATTTGATGTGGCATTTTGCTTCATCATCATCACAGACAGTTAATGAGACATCATTGTGGTAGTAAACAAGTCAGCAAATGCAGTCTGAGCAAGTTCTGCAAAATGTACTTCCGTCTTGGATTCATTACTTAAGGATTTTGAGAACTATGGGAAAAAAAGATGGGGTAAAAATAAAAATAAAGATTTAAATAAAGTCAACTAAAAATGATTGTCTCCTGCTATCTTTCAGACTCCATCGTCATAGGCTTCTGGGTTGGACTGGCAGTATTCGTCATTTTCATGTTCTTCGTTCTCACTCTGCTCACAAAGACAGGAGCACCACATCAGGAGTGAGTGTTGAAGCAGTCTGTGTTCACCCTTCTTACTCTCAGCCTTCTCATAGCGACGATGTCACCACTGAGGTGGGATCAAGTCATTCAGAGCTGACTACTGAGGAGTAGTAGGCAGAAGGACTCCAGTCAGACGACGCATTTGAAAAAAAACATGATTTGTTGTTTTGCTTATTATGTCATATTTTTTTATTGCTATACTATGGAAGGACACACTAAATAGCAATTTTGAACTATTGCATTAATATTCAAAGTTTTGGTCTTTAACGGAGTATACCTGAAAGCATGCAGTGTAATTATGTGCAGACATAAAAACAAGTTTATATCATAAAAGGCCCTCTATCATACCTAACACTGGGCATGATTCATTTCCCTCTATATAAAATATAAATGAAATTGTAATATCACCACTGGCTATATTGGTTAAAGTTACTTCTTATTTTTTATATTCTGCAGCTATAAAATTTATATTTTGTTTGATGTCAAAATGAGCTTTAATAGTTTTTGCCAAAATAACCTAATTCTTAATGTGACCAAAGTAAACAGATCCAGTTAAAGTCATTTTAGAGTTAAGGTTTTTATGTGGACTGCATCTAACAGTTTGCAGTTTGGTGACCATGTGGCGCCGCTGGCCGCAGTTTTCTAACAGTTTACTTGGGATGTTTTTAACCTCATACCTACAAATGATGCGCTGTTAAGTGTCAAGCAGTGTCTTACACCATTTAAGCAACTTACCACATTTTGTACTCTTGGCTAATGATCCTAAAGCCAGAGGCTGATTTGGAGCTTTACTTTCACCTGCATTAAGCAACGTGTTCACTGCTCAATGTGGATTGAAATAAATCATCTCCAATTCAAAGTAAAAATTACTTTGAAAAACCAACGTTACCATTTCAGAAGCAGATCTTTCATTGGAATGTGCTTAGATTGCTGGGTACAAAAAAAAGGGCAACATTTATAGAAATACCCCATAAAAAGTGTATATATAAACCAGAATACAGAATCCTTATTACTTGCCAGTGGCTAAAAGAACTTGGCTTCTCTGGTGTCACATTTATTGACCAGAGAAAAAGAAAGTCATTGATTACATAAGAGGTTTTATAGATCTGTCTGATCAATGAAGGCTCCACTTACATTTATATTGAAGGAACTGGTAAAGCAACCTAGAACTGTGACTGAGAGAGGAGCTTGAATCCTTTTGTGAGAGTTTATTAGTCAGGTATAAAAAATTTAAAAAAAACTAACAAAAGTTTTGCTAGAATTTGACAAATCCTCCTTAAAATCAGGCAAGACACCGGAAAGGGGAAAAATTGAATCATTTTATTTTTGATGGCAAGTAAAAAACCATGAGTTAATAAAGCCCTTCTACTGTCCTTCAAAATTATTTCTTTGATTGTTTAAACAGAAACCCAGATTTGGCAGAGAAGCATCACCGACCAGAGGGCCGTCTGGTTGATATCAATGACCACCAGGAGGAGAACAACAAAGCTTTCTCCCGTCCACTGTTAGAAGGCTCCCGATCATACTTTAATTTCTACATCAGCGAGGAGGATCAGACCCATGACAAACTGAAACCGGAAGACAAAAGGAGCTCGACAAAAGCCAAATCTGGAATGGATCGGCACTCTGCTGAAATAGATGAGATAGATGAAGACATTGAGGCAAGCGGGGGGCACCAGGCTCTCAGGGGACTCACTGAGAAAACCAAAACAGACAGAGAGTGCGCTTTCCTGTCCCATTTCAACATCCCAAACTTTGTGAACTTGGATCATAGCTCCGCACTAGGGGAGGAGGATCTCCTCTATGACCCATCTGTTATCCTGGAGCGTCAGTCTCAAGCTCACAACGCTCACCGTGATAACTACTAAGACGTACTACTGCAGTGGTTCTGTAACATAATTTGGTTTACCACTAAAGGCATTATAAGATGGGGCAGAGAGAAATGTATGCTCCTGCCACTCCTATCTTGTTTTAGGGTTTTGTAAAAAAAACAAAAAAAAACAGCATTGCATATAACTTGACAAGAAACTGAAAGGCACAGTTTGCAAAAGAAACAGCTCAGAGTAACTAGATGAGTTTCCCTCTAGAAGAAAAGATTGCTTTCGGAAATGATACCTGCTATTTTGAGTACTGTGAGGCTGAATTGGATGCAGCTGGGCTGCATACTGACTCCCCACAGAAAAGAGAATAATGAAAGACAAGTGGCAGGTCAACGGGGAAGGATATTATAGCGAAATTATTCTGCTCTTCTTGTTGTTTTTGTTGAACTGTAAGACTCTATATAATGGGTCTCATCTGTGGTTGAGAAACAGGCAAGGTGATCCGAAAATGGACGGAATTAAAGAAAAGTCTCAAATCCTACAAAAAATAAGTTAAGTGTATACTGACTGTATGCTCTGTAGCACAAAATAAAAATGAAAACATGTAACAATATATAATGTGTATGTATCTAAATGCATAATTTCTAATGAGATATTAAATAACCAAACAAGAACAGATTTGAGAGACACTGGGGTAAGAACTACTAAGTTTACCCTTCCTTGCACTTTGATTAAATAGATGTTAGATGTACTGCTAAATGATTACACTTTAAATATAACAATCTTAGTATTATCATTATGGTCCAGTGATTACCATTTCCCTCTTGTCTTTCCAGTTTTTCAGAATGGGCTAATTAAATGAAAAATATAATAGCAGGGGTGACACGTATGATGAAGAAACTATAAACCTACCACACAGAATATACATGTTTTGGTCTAAAACAGTCATATTGCATGGTTTGCCTTGTTGTACTGTTGACAAAGGAAAATCCACCGCAGGCTCAAATCTTTTGTAGCACCTAACAGGTTTTATTTCATGATTGCCCTTTGTTAAAATCCACAAATCTGTCGATCACCTTTGATAATTTTCTATATCTATTTTGTAAAGAGGCACATAATGACGCTACCAGCAGCTGTTCCATCCGAATGTTGCCTTTGAGCAAATCTTATACCTTCTTGAATTTCTTTAAAGTCAAAAATATTGGAGCATGTGACGAACAGCTGTTCAATCATCAGACCCCCCCCCCACCTGAACTGTGGAAATGTGGAATTTAACACTCTGTGTTGTGCATCTTTCATTTCATTGAACAGGGCATTTTTAGTTGTTCGTAGACTGGGAAATTGCTTTATAACCTCACCATGCCTTAACTGTCTGTAGGGAGGGATTCAAACTGATTATCTAAACCAAATTAACTAGCTTACTTTGCAGAACAGCTTAATGCTAAATTAAAAGAATAGGTTCAGTGATGAAGATTTGTGATATGCAAGAAATCATAAAAAAGTCAAGGTTAATGCCAGAAAGATGCGTTTTAAAAAGACGTTTCGAACATTTGTACATGTTGATCAAATGTAATAGATATGTAGAAGAATTGTTGCTGGTAAATCTGTAAAATAAAATCGACCTCTCTTAGACCTGTTTGTATGAAATCTAAAATTGCATTAGATTTTAAAACAGAAGTAAAAATGGGACCTTGTTCAAACTTTCTTTTTTTTCTAAACTGCCAAATAAAGATTTTTACCAGTCTAGAAGTCACTAGATAATGTTATTGTCTAATTTGAAGCGACTATCATCTTAAGTAGTAAGCTCTCACCAGTTAGTATCGGAAATATCATTTGTTCGATTGGTATGAAGATCTCCCCTGTCATTCTTAACTGTTGTCAAATACAAGAGTCAGGTTCATCCACTTCATAACAACTGCCTTTTACATAAACAACTTTTTATTTTCCTTCTGGTTTTTTTGAATGACTTATGCTTCTTGGTCAGAAAATCAAACAGAGAAAAAAAATTGAATCACAAACATAATAATCAATAATAATAATGATAATCAATAAAAAAAAAACATCTTGTTGAAAGATCAGCAGACGGAAACAACCTTAGTAAGAGAAAAACTTTGACATCCGTTGACATGTATTTCATTTTTTATAAACTGTTCCAAATATTTTTTCTTAAAAAATGGAATTGGAACAATTTCAAGAGCAATTTTCTTCGAAATGATGTCATCTGATGGCATTTGTGTTTTTCATCTGTCTTGGGAAGGATAGAGGAGTGTTTTTGTGTGTATGCGTAATAATGTTTTAGGTCAGTCTGTGTTTTTCTCTAAACTACAAATATTTGCCAAATATACTTATTATTTGTATTGACCATAATAAATATCTATATTCTTAGTTTGAGCTCTTTCTTTAAATTTTGCAAGATGATTTATATAAATTACTAAATATGAACCTGCCTAAGAACAATTTATATGATAAAAAGACAGAGCAGCAGGACAACTTTACAGTAGAAGTAAAAGCCCTATTTTTATATTATGTCAGGAACTGTCAGGAATAGTATTATTTAGTTTTTAAAATTGTATTCAACTCTAAAAGAAGAAAAAGTATAGTTTTTCTATATTCATGTGGTTTTTATTTTATTTTACCCAAGTAAAAACAAATTACAACTGTTTTGAGCCACATTTTTTAAAAGATTATACAAAGGAACATTGCTGTTTATCATGACGACTGTTCAGGCTATATTGTAGTATTATACACAATGTTTCCTAGACGAAAGTGTGTGCAAGGAATGCCAAACAGCCTATCAAAGCCGACATTACACCAACAGGCTAAATCATTCTTTCATATTTTCGATAAAGAGCCCATTAAAATAAATTTGAGAAGTAACAAATAACGACCTCTGCTGATTTCTCCTGTTTGTTGAAAGGCATTCAGTTGGGAACAGACTGAGCAGATGTACTCTATCGATCGATGTGAATACAGCTTCTGTGTTCCTTCTTTAACACCAAACTCACCTCAATTTCCTAATTTTTACCAATTTGTATATTGATTTAAATTCTTGTTGCACTTGATTAGTCACTTGCATAGTCTCTGCCCACCTGACAGCTTTTAAGAGGGGACAAGGATCAGATCACATGTAAAAACCCCATGGTCTTAAAGACACAGCATGCAGTTTTCTTACTTTATTCTCCAAGCAGATCCCTGCAATAATGTCTGTGTCACTGAAGATAACAGCTCATCGTCATTAAAATGCAATTTTACGAACACAATTACCCAAGACCCAGCAGCCCTGTTTATTCCCATCTCTGACAAATGCAGAGCTCTGAAAAAACCTACAGACAGCTGCAAATTAGGGGCAGCATATTGGTCTGTGAAAAGTCGTCCTGAAAGAAAGCAGGTCAACATGTGAAGTCATAGAATACCAACATGAGCACTTGTTGACCTTGCCACACTTGAACAGACACACAAGAGACGTGTGTTACACGAGCGGGGATTTTGAATCCTTTGAGAAACTAGTCACTGCTGTCACCACAAGAAACATTTTGCAGCTTTCAACTTAAAGCTGAAGCCGCACACGCACTGACAGCGATGGTTGCTGTGGTGATGTGGGACTAAATGGCCGGGCAGTAACAGAAAACAGCAGCAATGAATCACATGTTTTCTTTACTAACGGACTGAGGGGGCGTTCATTCATACTCTGTCCACCGAGTGGGCTCAAAGACTAGAAGGTGGAAGACCATTTGTGTGGAGTAATGGAGAAGACAGTCAGCAACTGTCTATTCTTTTACTATGCAAGTCATTCGGTTGTCCTCCAATTTGGTATCTTATATGGGGTTTTTTAACATTTGCACTGCATTGATAACTCTTTAACCTCCTCACATTTATGTTCCCAATACAAGCACAGGCCTAAAATAATTATTTAGAATGATAAACCCCCCAAAAATAATTAATAATTGTGAAGTTGATGCAAAAGCATATATAGCTTTGAGAAAAGCATAGTAACCTTTTTTTGTAAACCAGCCTAAACCAGCATTTATTTATTTTTAAACAGCACTTCACATTACATTTCTAGCTGTGTATCTTTTGGGGTTTGTTTCTATTATCTTTTTACATCTGGAGACTAAAACCTTTTTTTTTCTACATTATGTTGGTAAAATAGCTGCACTTTGGATGGACAGCATCCACCAGCATTATTTTCATGTCTTGCTACAGATCCTCAGATTTGGTTCAAGAACTTTATTTGAGCTTTTCTAACACATAACTTGGATTTAAAGCAGGCGGTTCAATTGTAGCTCTGGCTGTATATTTGGGTCGTGTGTTCTGCTGGAAACAGACATTCAACCTCAGTAAACTTTGGCCAGATTGTTGTTCTTGTTAGGGAAACGTATCCCCACAGGATGATGTTCTTTTAAAATAGGGATGCTTGGTTCAATTTTACGTAAATTTTAATTTTCAGCCAAAAATAGCATTGTGAATGCAACCATTCATTTTTAGTCTCATTTGAACAAAAAAAAAATCTTTTTTTCACATTTTGATGTTACTGAATTTTAAAGGAGACCTGAATACAAAAATAATTTTCTTCTTACCATTTTTACATAATGGCCTGATTTTTGGAGTGTGTTTGGGTAAGTTTTATTTTTCTGTTTTCCCCTAAAAATACATGGATTTCTAGTGTGCAGTAAGTATATTTACTTCCAGGAAACCATTGAATGGTGCAAAGACTTTATATCAGTTACACAATACAACTGTACCCCGGCATCTCTCCTGGTACTGCAGCTGTAAGCTGCATGTTTCCTGTAATCACGAGAGGAGCTTTGGAGTAATGTAGAGTAAAGAAGAGGGCAAGCAAGAATCTTGTCTATGTTCATGTTTTCTATGTTGTTTTGAGTTAAAGAGAAAAGCTAGTCAAACATAGTATGAAATAGAGAAAACAGGACAGACAGGACGTTTCTTTGGAATTATATCAGAGTTTAGTTATATAACAACACAACATTAGTTCTACTTACTTTCAAGGATGAGTAAGTACAGATTAAATAATGAGAGTTTTCTGAAAAAGCAAACGTTTCATGGTAAATTTAAGTATGCTCGAAGGCTTAAAAGGTAATGCAATCTATTTTAGTATTATGTCAGCTGCCTTTAAGTTGTTTTTTTCATTACTCTTCATATGCATTGTTGAACAACAAGCTTTAAATACTACTATTGCAATCTAAATAAAATAAAACTGTTTTCATGCAAATAGGACATGCTCCAAAAAGTTCTGTTTATGGCTGCCACATTGAGGCCAATAGGACTCTTAAGGTGCCCGCCAAAACCAAAATCATTAACCGATTAGAAGTTACATTTTGGTATGTTGTGGTTGAGAGCTTAACAATAGTAAAGAAATAAATAAATAAATTGACCCTCTTTAGGGCATTTAAAAAAAAAATATGTGCATGGTCATGTTTTAAACTGCCTTTAGATAAAAATAGGTCTACCATAAACTCAGAGAGAGAGAGAGAGAGAGAGAGAGAGAGAGAGAGAGAGAGGGATTTTTAAATAAATTGATTTTTTTTTATAGTTTCTTAATGGTCAAGTGTTTATATACCCAAAATCCAATATGCCTCTAGAATAATTGAGCAAAGCCCAAATGAAGATCCCATATTTTCGTAAAATCTGATTGTGGTTAATTAAGATAAGTAGAAAGAACCCCATTTGATGCAGCTTAGGTCTGGGGTTACAAAAGTGAAATTGTTTTCAAAATTATAGTGTTGTGACCTCTGAGAACCAAAAGGGACACAGTGCATAAAATAAATATATCTAAGATAATATAAATAAGATTTAGTATCTTAAAGTGAATAAATGTATCATTAAATAATGTTATAATATACAACAGTATAATAAATGAATTTATTAAAAAAATTATACAGTTATTTTACTTTATCATATTTATTTTAAGAGCATTTCCAGTTTGCCAATAGGGGTTCCCCAGTCTCTAGCAATGTTATTTTAGTGTAACAAGCCAAAACGATTTAGAACTCCTTGTGTAAAAAATTGTTTCATTTAAAAAAATTGAGAAAATCTCAGGAAGACAATTGTAGAGCATCTTTAAGTCTGTTTCTTCCTTGGTTATAGATGTCTGAAGATGATAAAATTGTCCAATCAAACAATTTAAGGATGTGTAAACCACATGGGAATGTCTAGTGATCACACAGTTTGAGAAACAGACATGGTCAGTTACACAGAGACAAACATGTTTGGGTAAAATACTTATATCAATGCTGGATCAAATGCAAAAGGTCTTGTAAAGCTGCTGGATAAAGTTGATAAACTAGCAACATTATCAAAAGTTGAAACATATCTGAACTGATCTGAAACAGTAAAGTTAATGAGCAAAAAATTATATACAAGACTTTTAGCTAATTTAGAACATGCTTTTTTGCCCCAGCAAAGTCAAGCATGCATGGTTTTAAAATACGGTAACTATCTGATCCTGGTATCTTGGGATGGGAGAAATGGACGACAAAACAATAAAGACAACAAGAGGAACCCAATATAAATAAATACAAATGCAACTTATCCACAGGTTTTCCCTTTCTCATATTTAAACTGGGAAAATTTGCATTTATGCAGACTGTGAGACACTCCTCCTTTGCACTCATCGATGCCTCCAGCAGAGCTGTACTCTTCAACAAAAGGAGGCCATATTGTGAAACAGCTGGCGGCTGTACAAGTCTGGAACTGTGTGAACGTAAATCCAGAGCATTGCATTCTTGAACCTTGCTGTTAAACCTTTTCCTGAATAAGCAGATGCTATAATGTCATCTTCTCCCACTGCGGTTTACAGCTGGACCACTTGCTCATTAAAATAAAAGGGTCATATTTGCAAATCCAGTAAATCTTATTTTCTAAAGCAGTATGCTTTCTATTTTATTTTTATTTTATTTTTTAAATGCACTCCCTTCTTTAAACAGACAACCCATTTATCTTATGTAAAAAAATAATGTTCAGCGATAAGAACGAGAGAGAATTGTAAAGGAAAGGTGTTAATTTTTCATGGCGAGAAAAACGAGACAGGTATCAGTTTCTGTGACTCATCAATAAGGCATAAAAATGGATAGAAAACAAAGAGCAGCTGTGTACATGTGAAACACAGGCAGTGACTGAGGCTTTTTTGTACACAGCGTGTGTTGTGTTTTTTTGCGGACAAAGATCTAGCAAAACATGTCTAAGAACATAAAGATACGTTTTAACATCAGCTTTAAAAAATAATAAAAACTTGGGTTAATACCCTCTTACTTTCTCAACCTTTTCGCTCAGAAAACAACACTCACCCTGAAAAAAGACAAAAGACAACACGTAGCCTACTGTAAGTAGTTTGGTCTCGGGTAAAAGTGAAACTCCAGCTTGTCATCTGTGCACTGACATGGTTGCAAAACAGACCGCCATACTCTGCTGCTGCGTCAAGATGGCTGCAATGTCCTAAGGTGTGTTACATGGTCAGGGCGGATTCCTGAGGAGTTACTGTCTCACTTTTTTTGAGGGGGGAATTATAATTCTACACCGACATCAGTCTGGCAACGAGTTGGGATTTTTTTTGTAAACATTTTTTTTTCAGCATAGATTGCTAAATATTTATAAGGGTCCTGCTCTGAGCAAGAGGCATAGGCTAGTTAAGAGAGATAGGCTTCACTCCCAGGAGGTTTTCCAGCAGAGAACTGCGGACCTGTTTGTTCCCTGGACAGCCAACAGAGAAACTCTAATCATGGTAAGAGCTGAATATCATTCTGTGGAGTTAGATGGTTATATAGGAGATGAAGTCAGTTTTTTTTTGTTTTTTTTTGTGAGAGCTTAGGTTGAGTATTTGAGGTTTGCACGATCTAATTTCACTCTAAAGTTTCAGCTGCTTGTTGAAGTTGAAGCTGGGTCACTAAATACAAGGTCTCCTTAAGCCGAATATAAAAGGGAAACCGTCTAGCTACTTAAATGCATCTAGAATATTTTTGTTTTATTATTATTATTATTATTATTATTATTATTATTTTTGTATGGGCAAACATCGGAACCTAAAAAAATAAAAATCCAGAGTGTAGGTTATAAACTAACCTTTGGATCAGGACCACTCCCATCTCTACTTGTTGACATTCAGTTTACCTGGAAGATATAGTGGAAGATATGGAAGATGCTGGTTTAGTTATATACAAATATATACATATTTTGTTTTTGTAAAATTCACCAAAAGCCACATAAACCATGAGAAGTTTATATTTAACTTCCGAGACCTCAGGCATGGAAAGGCTGACTTTGACTGCTCTGCTAGAAAAAACATGAGCAAGAAGAGCTTAAAACAAACAAAAACAAAAAAAACAGGGAGGCAGAATTTTACATTAATTGAAAGCCACATATTCCCAGCGTCATTTCCGTGGAAAACTTAATTTGGACCCAGCCTCCTGCTGCTTTCACTTGTTCAACTAAATGTCAGAATTTTTAAATGTGTTCGCAAGAGAGTCTATTTAATGAATAAACCATAATTTATTGGCATTCTCAGCATCCAAACAACTATTTTCACAACTCTGCTTATTCTCGCTTCTTTGTGTTTGTCTTATGCTCTTTTTGCACCTTAATCTTTACGATCAAACCATCTAGAGTGGTCCAAATTTGCAGTCTTATCTGTGCTTGCAGAGAAATGAGATTCATGTGCGGTCTTTGCTTGTGCAGGCATGTCAGGTGTTAACAGTATTCAGCTTGTCACAGTTTCCCACAAGGCAAATGCAAAACTGGTGGTTCTCGGGCTCCCTTCAGTGGAGGAGACGTTTTGTTACTAACAATTTTCAGTGTCATGGGGAAATATTCAACAGCCCAGAGCTTCATGACATCTTTTGACAAGTCTTGAAAATTGATAAGATTATTGAGTCTCCTGATGTGTTAGAATATCAGGGAGGAAACCCAAAAGTAAATTTGTTACTGCAAAAAAGATACAGATGAAGACACTGTATTATTTCAGTATTATATTTGTAAAAGTGATTAAATCAATACATTGTGAAAACAACATTTTATTTTTCAAACATACAATCCCAATAATATACACTGAAGTAAGTTGTAGTACCATAAAAACATTAAACATTAAAAACCTGAGTGACTTATTAGTTTTAGGTTGCATTAAGCTTAATTTGATTTAAAGTAGAAATGCTTAAAACAGAACCATTTTAAAATGTACGAACAGTAACTCTTTAAGTTACTTGGGCATTTAATAGCGGAATCCCTATGCTATTGAAAACATTAAGAGACATTTGCATTTAGACTCCAGTAAGACTCAAAGTTACAAACAGTATTTGCTATTTTCAAGGTATAAAGTAAGAACTATTCCATCTAACACCAAATCTGAAAACTAAACATTTGTTTATGATTAAAAGATTATTATTATTATACAATACAATATATTATACAATATATTATTATTATTTTACAATACTACACTGACCAAAATACCCCAGAAAAAGATGATCCCAAAGGTTCTGACCTAAAACAAAAAGAGACAATAATATTATAGATGCAGTAATGTACTAAGGCAATGTTCCAATTCATCCAGTTCTTTCTAACCTTTTTGCTGGATTGTTTCTGTGAGCTGCCATTGGTCAATACATGAGCCAGCTGTAGTGATTTTTCAGGTTGTTTATTTATTTAACATATGTTGAGCTGCTACAATATCAACTTATATTTACATTTACGGCTCTTATTATTTTGTTTATGTCAGTTAAGCTTGTTACTTTGATTAGGTATCTTCTATATTCTGCCATAATGAAATGGTTAGACAAGTATTGGTGAACAGCAACACTTAATGTTCACTCTTTATGTAGAATTTGTTAAATGCAAATTAGTTGCTCTGATTCATTAATGGACTGGCTTACTTATGCTTTTTTTCTGCTGCTGCAGTATAAATCACCGCACATACTGTACGGTGGGGGGTTTCCCAGCCAGAACAACAAATATTCTCCAATGACACTAATGCAAATTGTATCATATGATGCAACCCTGACTGTTTTTCTATTATTATTCTTTTTGCGTCATCACATTTGGTCTGAATGTTGGAGTATGAACAAAACATAAACGTACAGAGTACAGAAAATGTACATGAGGCGCAGAGCTTTTTTAGTCGAGGGGTTCCTTTTTGTAAAACTGTCAGTTTCAGGAAGAGTCTATCTCCTGCAGAATTCCTTCTGGTTTGATTTAATTTCTTTGAGAGCTAAGAGGTGGCAATTCATAAAACTATGGTTTCTTCTTTTTAAATTTGTTAAACAGAAAGGCTGAAGATCACAAAACAAAATGTTTTGACTGAAATCATTATTTTACAGTTGATTAGTGTATATTTCCCATTCAGCATTTTTGATTAGCAACTTCAATGACCCAATACCAAAGTGAGCTAAACGTGATTTGTTTTTTTTATTTTCTGTTCTATAAAATTTTATACGTTTGTGCAATTTGTTGTTATGTGGTTTAGAAAAGTTTTGTTTCGACATGTACACAAACAACTAATCTAACACAGCTAATGTAACACAATTAAGCAATATTATGTTTGCCAAACGCACAATGCAATCAGTGATCAGAAATCAGTTTGCCATTCATGCACAGAGTTCCAGTCATAAAACAGGATCTGAAAATCTGTTTGTTTTTGTCAAAAATCTTTGTTTTCTCTTGTTAATAAAAAATATTTAGAGCAAGTCAGATGTTTAAAAGTGCCAAGATGGATGACTTTTGGAGCAGTGACAAACTTTTTAAAGCAGCAGTGTGACAAGAAGTTAAGGAACATGTTTAACTTGTTTTTATTGCCATGCCCGTTTCCAAATATTAACTCGGAATGGAGAAATGGAACCCAGCTTCAGAATCATCGTCATCCGTTTCGGTTTCTTCCACTGTACTTCTTGTTTAAAAGGCGTATCATTCATCAGAAATTTAAAAGCGTAGAAACTTGAGTCGTTTGTGCTTTTTAGCTCTACATTAGATGAGTTCATAAGTTCATTTTTACACTTAAAATTTGTCATTATTCTGCAAACAGTTCTTTAAAGAACCAGTAAAAAAGTCCATGTACTACCAATAGTGTACTAAATACAAGTATTACTAAATATCAATTTAAAATAAGGACTTACATGCTCTATTTAAGATATAAATCAATAAGATTAAAAGGTTTTATGTAAATATTATAACTAGAGGCCTGGAAGTATGCTGTTTAAATAAAATGTGTTTGATTATTTATTTTTTTCCGTGTGTGACTGTTTTCTTTTTCATATCTTTAAGAATACTACTGAAATCACAGGGAAACTTGCTGATAAACTAGTTTGTAATAATCCACGTAAGTTTTCAAACAAGACAACAACCGTAAGATTTAAAACACGTGAAGGAACAAAACACACGTTAGAATTTTAATTAGAGTAAGAAATAAAAACAAAAGTTGGACGTCCGCCAGGACATCCAATAATAAAAACGCAAGTCCTTGGAAATATTTATGACTCAGTCGTCAGGCCAGAGACGTTTAAATTTTACGGAGCAGCATTTGAACGCATCATTCTCTGGCCTGCGCGCTGGCGCTCCAGCGGAGGGGGGCAGAACTTTTTAACAGGACGCATCTCACAGCGCGCTCAAATAGTTTGGAGATGCTCGACTGGAGACCAGAAGGAGAAACGCAACATGTTCATCAGTAACACTGTACCTGCATCTTGGATTATCTGAAAGCTTTTTGCATAAAAAGAGGGGAGAGCAAACTTTTCTTCAACAATTAAGGGTGAGTTTATCCTGAGTTGACTTTCCAGACTTCGTTTTTATTTTAGAGTCAGGTTGGAACTCTCACTCTGATGAGGAGTTTTAGCCTTTTTCAAGATCTACTCTTGGTGGCTACTCTTTTATTATGGTGGAATGATTTTGTGTTTGTCTTATGCTCTGTAGGAGTTTTTGTTCTAAACCAAAAAAATCATGTTCACATCCTACATAAAGACTCTCAATGATATGGTATTTTCAACGGTAAGCGTACAAGGTTATAAGCACCACTGCATGTCTTTGTAAGGCTAAGAGATGCATGGCTGCAGTAAAATGTCTAAAAATACAAATTAGTCTGTAAATCACGAAACTTGCACACTCTTCCTCTGGTGATTCACAGTTTTTGCATGTGCTCAGTTACATGCCATTATATATTTTTTAGTTATTGTTTCAGCTTTATAAATAGTGGCAAGTTTTTGATACATTATATTGTGCATGTATAGACATATTTATGCATGTTGTTTTTGTTTTGCATAGTCTGACAGCCCTGATGAGGAGCTGAGTACTGGAGTCTTGGGCCGTATTGGCAGTTGGCTTTCTCCGTGGAGGGGAAATTCTCCAAAGTCCCTGGATGGAAATGACTTCTCAGCTTCTGATTGCAGTCAGAGGAGAGAAGGGGAAGAAACAAGTGAGGAGTCTGTGAGAATCTCAGCAGAGGAGCAACAGTGGCAGGAAGGGGATACTTGTTCAATTGGTCTTTTTAAAGAGAATTTCCCTTGTAAAGAAAAAGACGCCACGCAGTCTGCCCACAGAGGCATCACAGTTGTGTGCAGCACTGAGACTGGAGAGGGAGGTCCAAAGGAGGAGGAGCAGAGAACAGGGCAGGGCGAAGAGACAGAGGAAAACAGCAGCATTCCTTTAGCAAGTGGGTGTCCTGACAGGAATGTCAGTCATCTGACACATCTCTCATCTTCGTCTAAACAGGGAGTGGCGTGGGACTTTGACCAGGCCCACACCCGTCCACACGAGCTAAAAAAAACACAGGCTCAGACAGGTAGGAGACTCCATGTGTACCTGGAGGAGACTAGTGTGATTTACTGCGGCCAGGACACTGGTGCTGGGAAAAAAATTGTTTTTGAAACAGCCAAAAAGAGATTAAAGGTCCTCCAGAAGTCAAAGTCCTCAACAAGTTTAGATTTAGAAGCCAGGTCAAGTCCAACAAATGCTGAGAAAAATGTGAGGCAGACTGCTGGGGTACAAAGTTATTACAGTGTTTTAGGGGAAGTGTCGCTTAAAACACACAAAGACTCTTGGTTTGAGACTGACCAAACAGAGGCAGACGACATGGGGCGTAGAAACTCGAGCAAAAGGAGAATCAGAAAAAATTCTCAGGGAGACGGAGTAAAAAGCCCAACAGAAAAAAAGACCAGTAACACTCAATCTGCAGATGGATTCCCTCCAGCAGGTAACTCTGCAGACAGTCCGCAGGACAAAAGTCCAAACACTCAATCTAACGAGGCAGCCACAGACTCCTCCTTTCAGCCAGGCCCCTCCTTACAGGTTTTACCTGAAGGAGGAGAAAGCAAGACCTCCCTCACAGATATGGTCAAGCAGCTGGAAAAGCTCCAGGATTCATCCTCGATCTCTGCAGGCACCCAGGCGGGCACAGTGGACGTAGCGGCAGGCATGGAGGAGGATGACAGCCCTCACAAAGTACAGAGGAAGACCGAGACACCCGAGTCCAAACGCAGGAGTATTAAGGTTTCCAAGAGTGAAGTTAAGCTTATTACAAAAAATGTTCCTATTAAACCGCAACAAAGCCTGACAGCAGGTCACAGGGATTACAACAATATATTAAAGAATATCACAGGAGAAGAAAACCCGAAGACAGAGACTGATTCAAGGTAAGTTAGTTTTTTAGGTAACTAAGAATTGTTAAGTCCAAACACAATAACACTTGGTTGGAGAGTAAAGAGTTAAATCTTTAAACTGAGTTGCATACGTCTGGTAAACGTCACATTATAGACGTTCACAGAGCAGGTAACTGGTATGGGTGGAATTGGAATGTGAAGAAACACAGACGTGAGTCATAAAACAAAGTTCAAGTCTTAGCATTAGGACTGGACTTGTAAAAGTGTAGATTAGATCTAAATTGAGGTCAGATTAATGTTTGGGTGATTAAGAAATTCTCTGGGTATTAAAGTGATATTTGTTCATAGAAGGTTAGTGGTTATAATACTAATATCTTTGAATGTTGCAATATTTTGAATATTTTCTTTTTGTGCATGTTTTGCCCAGTGACCCTGCCCTAAAGAAAGTTGCTGAAGAGCCCAAACCTGTTGCTGGCCGGATTGCATATAAAATAAACCTGTTTGAGCATAAAAAACAAGATCGAGGTGTAAACAAGACCTTCCAGACCCCAAAAAGTGCGGATGTCTCCCCAACAAGAACTGTCTCCGATAGGTTTAAAGCTGATTTATTTTTGTCTGAGCAGCGGTCAAAATCTGCCGAACGTTATGGGAGCTGTAGGTCCGGCATTGCGTCAACCGATGATGAGAAACCGATGACAATCAAAGAGCGAATGAGAAAATTTTCAGAAGCATCAAATTCACAAGCAAAACCATCAATTCATAAACCACCTTTGAAAGGAATGGTTCTAAAATCCCATCCATCGGTGGAAGTTCCAGTACTAAAGTCATCAGAACTGGACACTCAGGATAAACATGATACCAAAGAACCAGTACAAACAAATGCAAAGTCGGAGATAACATCCATTCCAGAAGGGCAGGTTTTTTCTGCTGTGGGGGAACAAGCACCTGTTCAAGAATTGGCGCAAATGGACTGTAAAGCTAGTGAAATTGAAACAAAGGGTTTAGATCCAGTCACACTTTCAAGCACTATCGTTAAAGGATTAGAGTTAGATTCGGCAGATATTACCAATAACAAAGCCCCACAACCCAAAAGCCTAAGAAGAACAGGCTCCCGGTCTAAAAGAAGGAAAAATAGAGAAACTGTTGGTCCTGACAGCCCAAATGTGCAAATAAAAACAAATGTTTCTGAGGTAAAACAAAAGGAGGTGGAAAATGCAGAGGAGATGCCCTCTACTCCCAAACAACTTCCAAGAACAACCACATTACCATCTCAAAAAAAAACAGGTGAAACATCAGGAATACAGCCCCTAGCAGAAACTAAACAGGATACACCTAAAAATGAATCAGAGGTTGCTGTTGAATTACCTGTCAACAGAGATGAACCTGATACGTATTGCTGTAGCAGTGAAACACAAGGGAGTATTGACAAGGAGGCAAAGATTTTACCCAAACAGGTGGAAAACTCAGAAGACCAGAGTCCTGCATTTACACAAGATGGAAAAAACAGCTCAGAGGACATAGGTCAAACTTATACCCCCTTACCGTCAACACCTCCTTCAGCTAAACAGCATATTGAGACGCCACCTGCAACAAATAAGGAGTCGTCTGGTGAACACTCTAAATTAGATAAAGAATTATCAATACAGGTCGAACTAACAACTAATCAGGAAGGTGGCACTTCAGCTAAAGAAGAATCAGAACAAATCCAGCTTCATCCAAGCACAGATACCACGCAAATATGTCAAGCCCGGAATCAAGATATGGAGAAATTGGAGAATCTGCAACATTCTGAGGAGAGAGAGACAAAAAACACCCAGATTCTGCTTTCAAACACCCAGATTCTGCTTTCAGATAATAACTCTACAAAGGATGATATTTCAAAGAATGAGCAAAGTATCTTAGGAAAAGAGAAGAGTTCTGAAAAATCAGAACAACCACAAACAACCTGCCAAATGTCAGAAAAAAACATTGGATTATCTGCTCTGCCTGTTGAAATACAAAAACTCAGTGAGGAGGTGACTTTACCCCCAGAGAAAGGTGCTATTTCTACAAACACCCAGACTAATGAGGGTTTGAGTGCAACAGAGACTGATAAAGAACCGCACAAGGCAGAGTCGCACACAAATGTGCCTCATGAGCCACAGGCAGAACTCACAGAAAGCCCTGGAATACAAAGTGAGTTGGTGGCGACAGTAGCCAAGCCCGATTCTGTATCCATGGAAAAATCAGAGAATTCACTTGATGACTCATGTACACATGGTGCTAATGATGCTGAGTTCTCCGAGTCAGAACCTATTACCAAAGCAGCTACACCAGATAAGGGAGCATGTGTAAAAGACACTTATGACACTCTTATCGTGGTACCTACTCAGGTTGAGGTGACATACAAGGAAAAGACAAATTCATCTGTTGAGGATTCTTCTTGTATTTCTGACAATCAAACTACATTAGGAAAAGGTCTCAGAAAATATGACAGGGGAAAGGAAAACACTTTGCCATCAGTGGAAAAAAACGTGACAGAAATCATGAAGCCAGATATTAGTCCCACATGGTCTGAGGAATCAACAAGTATAGAGAGTAGTATTAATGTCACTTCACTCAAGAATGCAGATATAAAAACTCAGATCCGCACAGATAGCGTCACACTTTGCTTGACTGGTATTAAAACAGAAAATGCACCTCAGACAAAACTCACTTCTCCGGCGAATCAACTTTTACCTGTTGCCAATGGTGATATCTCCTCACATTTACAACTCAGCAAAGGAATAAAGGCAGCAAACAACATGTTGAGTCAAACTAAAAAAGGGCCTCTGTCCCCAGAGGCTAATCAGCTGATACAAGACTCTATTCACCATTCATCCGTGAAGAAACTGAATTTGCAAAGGGAGCTTAACAAAGATAATTTCTCCAAAAAGCAAGAGACGCCATCAAGCTGGCTCGATGTAGATGTTCCCAAGCACAAGCTGAAAAACCTGATGATAAAAATGACTCCTTCTGGAAGTGAGAGCAACCTGTTGGACACTACTGATGAACTAGACGATGATGATTTTGTTGAAAAAATTAAGAAGCTCTTTGCTCCATTTTCCCTCCCACCCCGTAAACACCATCAAACCCCAGAGCCTCCTTTTGTGATGCCACCTATTAAGGAAGACCGTTTTGAGAAGTCGTTTGACCCTGAGGAATTCAAATTTGGCTTAAGGAAGAAAACCCAGTCCTCTTTAGAAACAACTCCAAGCATTTTATTCAAGCTCCAGAGCAAAGAGAAAAAATCTGGGCTAATCGCCCCCAGGGTGAGCTTTGCTGACAGGAGCATGCTGCTTAGCGGCCTTGATACACACTCTCGCCTCAGGGATAACGAAGCTGGGAAGGATGAGAAAGAGGGAAAGGAGGAGAAAGAAAATCAAATAAAAGTGAAGTCTCGTTTGGAGAGAAGTTCTATCCTTAGCAGTCTCACTTCCTCTCTTAATAGAGGTAAGAGGAATGGAGCTCAGTCTCTGGAAGAAGGCTCCAGCTCAGACAGCATTTTGCCTAGTGATGCCCCCCAGCTCAGCCCTCTAAATTCACAACAGCCGGCCCCTCCAAGTCTGACAGCCTTAGCTGCAATGAAACAAACAGCAGCCGGGCAGTATGGAGAGGAAAACTGCGCTGCAGAGACTGTGGTCAGTGACTCAGGTCCTCCACTTCCTGCTTTTAACGACATCAAGCTGCCTGACTATTTAGAGAAGTACCTCCCACAGAATCAGCCAACTGCATTGCTAGGAAGAGAAGGAAAGGACCAAGTCAAACCAGAGGTTAGTTTCAGGATGAATGAAATTTGTTTTTAAAGTCCCTGTTGTTGAGCTTACACTAAGTAAATCAAAGCTAGTAGCTAGAAATGTGATCAAATTCATCTGAGAGCATTTCGATATGCCGTGATACAAAGAATTCACAAAAAGTATGTCTTTTTTACGTCCCAGCTTACAGAGAAAATGGAATCTCTTCTTTCTGAAAGCAAAGCAGAGGAAGTCATGAAACCAGGTCTGGGGCTTCCTGACTTTGCAGCTCCATGTCTTCCAGGGATTCCTCTAATCACACCCCCTCAACATCTTACCATAGAGCCTTTGTCACAACCACACAAGCCAAACAGAAATACCGTAAGTACATCACAAGCATGCTGCTGCAGGATGCTTTTTTGTCTTTTGCAAAAGATGAATCTGCTACGGTTAGAAGTATCAGGTTTCATTGTTGGCATAATGAGCCGCTGCAATTTCCATAAAGCAGCAGCACATATGGCTTTTCTGGAAAACTATTTGTATGTGTTAATAAAACATTTTGCTGTATGTTGTACCACTTTCTCCTGTGTCTTATTTGGTTTTAAAAAATAAATAAATAAAAAGCTTAAATTTTTTACAAATTATTATGTATACTTGGTGAATGCAAATTTGTTTTTCAAGGATGTTAAATACCTAAACTCAATTATATGAATTTGGTTTTCAAAATAACTTATACATTTTACAAGCTCTGACTCTAATATGCCCAACAAAAAAAAAACTTGAAAGAAGTTTTTACCACATTTTTCCATTTCAGCGAAAAATCTAGAAAAACCTTTTTCTCTCTTTTTATCTGAATTTTACTGACTTAAAACAACAAAGTGTAGTAGAGAACAAAGTTTTTGTTGCTGTATGGATACATCTTAAGAAAGGTTGGGGTTTTCATTAGGATTCATATTCTCAGTGTAATGTCATTAGAAGTTTCTGTCTAATTATTTAAGATTCCATGTTGTGTTGACTCTTAACACTAACTTTGGAGTCTGATGTATTTTAAAAACAGACATTAAAACCACAACACTAAATTGAAGAACAACAGCCCTAATTTTACTTGTCTTGTATATATTTTTGATTGGTTTCTTGGATTTCTCACGGACAGAGCAATGTGATTTTCTCGTAATTACACATTAACTCATAAAATGTTATATTTAGGATGAGAGTCGTAAATTTTTTCAGCTGTATGTAAATCTAAGCTGTGGGTTATTTTGAAATAATGGTGAACAAAGTTAGTCAGCTTGCTCTTGTTGCTCAAAATTTCTAGTTTCTGAAGTATTAATGGAGTTTTTGAAGCAAGCTTTGCTGTTTTTGGTCTTTAATTGGGCTGTTTAAGCATGAGACTAGATCTGGAAAGAAACAAGTAATGGAACTCCCATTAATGTCTTAGTGGTATGAGACAGAATCATCAAATCCACATGAGCCATATTTAAGAAAATAGCAATATTATCTGAAAAAAAAAACTAAATGGATTGGTGCTGTAGGTGGTGTTAGTGCATTCCCTGAAACACAGAGTAATTTAACAGTCTCAGTGCAAAATGCAGTATAAGCATTTTGCACAAAAACAGTGGGCTTCTTATAGAGTGATTTAAAAAATATATTTTCAGTAGCCAATTGTCAGAGGGGGGTGGTTAGTGTGGGATAAGCTTACTTTGCATTTTGTAGATTTTTGCCATGCTTCACAGCATTTGTCACAATCCTAATTTTGTGCTTTTGTGTTCCAGGTAAGAGCTGTCAAGGGATTTCATAAACGCCCTGGAAAGGTACAGTAGACAAAACCTTAGCCCACAGACGATTGCAACAAGATGGAGATGGGAATCTAAATAGACAGCGCTTTGTTTTGGGAAAACATCTGCTTTTCATATGGTGTTCTTGGGGGTACAAAAATTGCATTAAACAAGTCTTGTGCAAATGTTCAGCTGGGTATGATTACTATTGTGAAACAGCCATGCTAACACAATGCAAAAGTTGAGGAGTTTCATTAGACTATAACTGTATAGCAGCGGTGGAATCTAAGTCAGTTATTCCCCAGGTACTCAGCATACTTAGCCTGTTGCCTCTCTGCTAATGCTGTGCTGGGGATTTTCTGACTTAAAATAGACCTTTATTATAGTTGTTTATGGTTGCCTTTAAAGCAAGCAATAAGAAAAAAATTATTATTCCCAAGAGGTGACAATTTTTGTGGCTGAATATGTAGTTTCTGATAATAGTATTTTTTTGGGGGGACCATAAAAACATGTTTACTGTAAAATGATTCAAAACATTAACACCACATCCTAATTGCATGACTGTATGGGCTTTTTTTGCTTGTGTAAACATCAGCTACTAATCCTGTTTTACATGAAGCTTTTAATGAGTTATGCTTTTTTCCCATTAGTTTCCCCTATGAGTAATGTGATAGAATGTTCAATTCTACTCTTTGTGTCTCCATGCAGATGGTGTTGTTTGAAAAAGCCCAGTTCAGTGGCCAGGCGTATGAGATTTACAGGGATGTGGCAGATGCTTCATCTCTGGTGCTCTCACCTCTCATCTCTGTAACCGTTGTGAGGGGATGGTAAGTGTGTATACTAAATAAGCTGCAGTGGAAAATGTGCTGTGAGTTGTTGTTCTAATTAATGTCAAGTGACTTTGTAAGGCTGAAGTCGATGTTAGGCATTAAATACCAAAAATTGTGATCTTTATTGTTGACAAGCATTTTACATAGAGGATTGTGGAAAATAAAACTTAAAATTTCTTTATCAATTGTAAAACCAGAACA
Organism: Orestias chungarensis; assembly: GCA_032876305.1. Lineage (NCBI taxonomy): Eukaryota > Metazoa > Chordata > Actinopteri > Cyprinodontiformes > Cyprinodontidae > Orestias > Orestias chungarensis. The sequence goes on along the minus strand of JAVLVB010000407.1, from coordinate 5,865,756 downwards.
ATATTGTTAAGTTGAAGCAGAAAGGATGATTTTTTTACATTCTCCTTCCGGTTTATGTTGTGTGTGTGTTTTTTTTCTTTATCGATTGACACAGGATTTTTTATTTTAAAAATATTGCGTGGTTTGGACAATATTTTAGATCATTGTGCTGCTGAAAAGCAATTATGATCATTTTACAATATAAGTATTTTTTTGTAATATTTTTCAAGTTCTTCAAGTAATGTGCTTACACATTCATTATTTTTTTTACACTACCCACCCCGGAGTGTTTTTTTTACCAAATCTCAATCCAATTTAATCAGAAAGAGCAAATCAGAGCTGTGTTATTTGTAAGTTTGTGAAATATAATTTTTTTTAATCTGTTTTTTCCCCCCAAGAATAATTTTAATCTCATCAATTATTGTAGATGTCTTCTGCATGATACCATGCTACCAAAAATTATGAAAATCTAGGCTGCTACATGATTTTGCAGATCTCTTTAACTATTTGGATTCTTAAGTTCTTTATTGCTGAACAAATGAATGCATAAATGCTAAAAACTTTTTTTTTTTTTTGCTTCAGTTAAATAAATATAAAAAAAATTGGAAAACAGGAGAAAGCAATTTAAAAAGAATTAGATGTGAACTTCTGCCGCCACATTAAGCCAAACTAAAGGAAAATTATCTCATCTCAAACAAATACCAATAATCGGAACAGTCCTATTCAACCTAGTAAATAAGGGCAGGTTGTATTTATTCTCTGTGATTTGTTGATTTTAAATTACAGCTGATAAACAGGCTAATGAGCTAAATTATTATGCATTTCATTGTGAGCTTTAGAGATGCAATTAAAGTTAGCAAACTAAGCTAATTGGGTACTGTGAGACTGCCAATGGATGTATTTACACAAAACATATGAAAGTGATGAACCAGTGAGTATTAAGGAGTATTTCTGCTTAACGCTTCAGTTAATAAATGCAAGCTTTTTATATAGAACTTTTTGTCCTTTTCTATTTTGGTCGTTTGAGGAAAAACTGTGTTCATATTACAGCTGGATGCTCTATGAGAAGCCTGACTTTCAGGGTCGGACCATTGCCTTGGAAGAAGGTGGAATAGATGTGGAAAATATGTGGGCAGAGCCGCACACAGAACCACAGAACAGCCCACCATTTGTAATCGGCTCAATCCGACTTGCTGTCAGGGTGAGTGCATTCATTAGCTTTGCCTCATTTTCACCTCATTTTACATTTAATAGCTATGGTGATATTGAATCCAGATTTTAGATTCAAGTAAATTAACTTAAATGTTTTCACTGGGAGAACCCATTGAAGACTTGGTATCATCTACTCCTCATAACTGCTATGTTTTCTTCCTCTCTTCTCTCTGTAGGATTACAGCTTGCCTCATATTGATCTGTTTACTGAACCTGAGGGCCGGGGCAGAGTGACACCTTACCACGATGATACTATAGAAACTGGCTCATTTGGTGTCCCACTGAACACCACTTCCATCCAGGTGCACTCTGGAGTGTGAGTATTGCTGAGTTTGTAGTATCTGATTCTATTGAAATGTCATCTTAATACATATTGTGTCAGATATTCATGAAAGCAAGAAGTAAAGATGAAGAATTTATTTCCGTAGGATCTCAAGTGAAGTTTCAGGGTATCTGAGTTAACAATAAAATACCAGATTTAAACAGTCAAGATCATAATTTGGTTATGAACTTTGTAATGTACTTGTCACTCTAATAATTGTGGAACTAATGCTGCTTTGAATCTGCATTACTTTGAGTGGTTTCATGAGCGAAAAACGTAAATACACATATATCCATATTTGACCTCAGTTTGGGGTGCACCAGGTGTATTCCAGTATGCAGACTGTAATTATAACTTCATTACGAATTCTACTTGATGTTTTTTTTACTTTCCAATTTCTGAATCTAAATAAAATGCATCTACTTACTGAGTTTCATCTGGACCCAGTACGTTATACAGTATTTTCAATGCCCTAGCAGGAAGAATCAGTGGAATTGCCAAGCTTAGTTTAAATTTCAACTAGTCCACTTTAGCATCTTGGTGCAAAACACATGTAATATCATCAGCATTCTAAAGTATATATTTGGGGCTTTTTGAAGCAAACAGGTGTACACAGATCCGCCAGCATTCTTAAGAGGGGGCTTGGGATGTTTGCAGCCAAAAACACAACCTTAGTCTGGTCTGAACAGGTCATGACTCCAGTTAAAGATCCACTAAGTTTTTGAAAACTCTACATTACCATTTGGGATTTTAGGAGTGATAGTTATTTTCATGAAATGTTTCTTAAACAACTGTTGGCATATAGATGATGACTTTTTTTGTCCATTCCTTTATCATACTTCTCATCATATGTGGAGAAAAAAAATACGCATCTGATCTTAATTCAGTTTGTCAAAGTTACAGTTGTGTTAGGCTTTTTAAATATTACCTCTGCTGTACATATTGACAAGTTTAGGCATGTGGTAATTTTGTCAGCCGACTTGAGATCTACCACAATACTTGCATTCGCCTGTTAATAGTTTTTTAATTTTTTTTTAAAGAATTTCTACATCTACAACCGCGAATAAAAACAAGCAAACATTTCCTGTTTAGCTTAAAATTCAGTTTGCAGAAATGTTTTATTTTAGCAACCCCTTTTTCACAATCCAGTATTGCTGTTACATGTGAAAGAAGCTTTTACAGCTGCAGAATAAAAACCTTCTCTAACCCTTTTATCAATCTGCACCCCCTTAAACCACTTAGACTTTTACAATCACCATTAGTGTGCATAATATTGCATTAAATGAAGAGAAAAGCCGAGTCCCTAAGCACAAACACAATTCCAGTTTGTGTCACTCCTATTTGCCTTCACCTACGTTGTTTTTTAATGACTGGCAGACTCATCAGGGGTTTACTCAAGGTTAGGAATACATTCTTTCATAGAAAACTAAAATAAAGTGAGAGATGATAATCATTAACTTTTTTCTGTAATGTGTTCTTTGTTCTGATTCTTACTGTTTCGCAAGCCCTGGAATGTCTTTACTGCCAATGCATGCCACAAAAAAAAAGAAGAAAAAAAAGTGGAAAGATCAAAAGTGAGAGCCAGACACAAGTGTCAGCTTAGCAAAGCGCATAATGTTTTTCCTTGAGAGAGGTGTAGGCATTCAGGACATTTTGTGCCCTGCCCCAGACGGCAATAAATGTTATTATGCCCGTGGGCTCCTGAGCTGACTTTTACAACTTTACCTTTGTAGGAAGGATCTACTTTAGAGAGTTTTCTTTTTTTGTCTTCAGAGATAGAAACAAAAAGTGGTAGGTGTTAGATTACATTTAGGTGATCCTCAAAGATCTTTCTGTTGCTAATCCTGTAGATTTGATTCCTCCTGCTTCAATTGGAGACAACTGTTAAAGAGATGTGCTTTTGCTGCTGCCATATGGAGTAAAGCTACCTCTCTGCTTAGCAGAAAGCATTTGGCTTTGCCTCCTGGTATTACTTCCTCACCCATTGCTGAAAGGGATGGGTTTGTTTTTTCCTGCCCTAGCCTTTGCACGTGGTGATCTGCATGAAGCATTAGTATTGTGCTCGAAATGCCAGAGAAAGGGGGCAACAAAGGCTCCATACGCTAAAAATGAAATGTGAATAAAAATGCCTTGAAGTTCAACGTGCCATTCCCCTGGCATTTACTTTGAAACAAACACTGTTTGTTCACTTAAGTTTGTGTCGCTTATATTGTATTGAGGTTGGAACAAAGTCACTGTACAGCAGAGAAGGTCTCTTCTTTTTTTATATACATTGTATATTTAATCACATAACAGTCTAAAACGGCAGTGTTAGTATAACTTTCTGTAACAAAGAAATATAAAGTAGCACAGAATTTCAAAGGTTATGTGAAAATTATATTTTTTTTGTTTAGAAATGGAAATCTGGTAATTGTGACATGCATTCGTTGTCACTGGCAACTGGAGGCCCAGACCAACTTTTGCTGCAGTTATTGCCTCAAAAAGCTCAAGTGTGTTCAACAACAATGGAAATGATCTGTGAACACTGGACCTGTACTGAGTCACTGTCACAAAAAATGATATTTTAGATGTAAACCATTCCACCGTAGCGCTAGTTGTGTGTTTAGGGTTCCTCTCCTCCTGAAAGGTAATACTTTGTCCCACTCTTCCGTGTTTTCCTGCTTGTAACAGGTTCACGTCCAGAGTTGTTTTGTATTTGGCATAACGCAGTTCTGCTAATACCATGCTTTATTACATTCAATGAAGTGCATTCAAGCTCATGTACTGTACAGTGTGCAAACTTCACTTTGTCCCTGACTTAGATTTCGGCAAAATACAAAAAAACAGTCAATATATCATAATATAATTAACAATGTAATATCCGTTTTTATACTAATAATTACAATGCAAACTGTAAATATGAATCTAAAAATTTCAATAACTGCAACTGTGAGTATGAATGCAAGGTCTTTTCACTATTCACTGTAAGTAATCATCTAAATTAGGCCATGAGTTCCTAAGACTCTCAAAGGGCAAAGGTTTTAATTAAGGATAACATGGAGGGACCTTTTTACATAATAGTAAATACGATTGTAATGTGGCCATTTATGCTTCTTCCTTAAGGTGGCTGGTGTTTAGTGATCCTGGATTTGAAGGCATGATAGGTGTACTGGAAAAGGGACAATATCCTGTTCCAGAGTCCTGGGGCTTTTTTTCACCATTTGTTGGATCTCTTAAACCACTTAAAATGGTACGTATTTGTTTGTGTATCTTCCATTGCAAATCAGAGATTTTATACCATGGATTCCTTCATTACTAGTTACTATTCTCCTAAAGAGGTTTTATGAGCATGAAAATATTATGTGATATAAGTGATTTGGTTGAAAACCTCTATGTTTGTTATCTGAAGCTCTACCTCAGTGATTCTCAGACTTTTAACACAAACACCACAACCCTGAATTCTGTCCGAAAAAATGTTGAAATAGAGCAACAGCAGATTTACTTTTACTGTCCAAATATTAATAATTAAAAATAAATAATTTGTTCTGCATGCATGAAAAGACATTTGCCTTACACGAAAGCTCCCTGAAATTAAAACACCAGCATGGACAGATGGCAGTTTCTCACAAACTTCAAAATTGTGATATCTGTTAATAAACTTTTTTCCCACTTATGGTGATTTTGGGATAATGCAAACTGTAATAAATATATTAATTCCATTTGTAAAATTGTTCATTTTATAACTTTATAAATTAATTTAAATCAGCATTTATCACTGATCTTTATTAGCTTTGCTATGCTCAAGCTTAATTTTTTTTAATTTTTTTTTTACAATTTATGAAAACCATTACTCTGACCTTATGTTTTATGATATCTACTATTTATCTAAACCTCACCAAATTTTTCAAAAATGAATTTTCCTGTTTTTTCATTTGACCTTTTGAACATACTTGATTCTTACATCCCTTGCACCGATCCTTTATTCTAAATACTTGAATTAAATTAGCACTTGGAAGTGAAGGACAAGTCCATCATTTTTTAAATACATATCATTGCTACAGCATAATTCTGGTGTTTTATAGTTGAGCTGGCACGGTTGGATCTGTTTAAGGAAATTTTGTTTCTTTTAACAGATCCTGTAATACTATTGTTTGTGTTGGCCTGTCATATAAAGCTCTATTAAAAAGAATAATGAATTCTCTAATTCTTTGGAAATGGTCAAAGGATGTGATGGAAGGGCCCTGTATATGTGTTTTCTGTCCACCTGTGCAGTGCCCATACCTCCTTGATTGAGTTGCATTAGTGGCTTAAAATACCTTTTTAAGTTTGGCACTTTTTGTTCCTCTTGCATTTTGTTTTTCCATGTAAATCAGCTCGGGCGTGTCATACTGTTCAAAGGGATTCAGCATGACAGGAATCAGAACATAATAGACATTCTTTCACTGTACTTTAAGCCTGTAATTACTTGACATTTTTACTTTTCCTTCTTAAACAGAAGAGCTTGTTATAGTATTAGTTGGGTTTTTAAGTTTATAATTACTAACACATACTTAAGTCATGATGACATTTCTTTTTTAGGGTGGATTTAGAGTGGAGAATCCCGACGAAGTTAAGGTATGCACACTTGACCCACTCGTTCCTTGTTTAAGTTAAGAATTCAGCCCGCAAATGAAATGTGGGAAGTATACTATAAAAAGCCTTTGACTATTGATTTTTACGTTTCAACTTACACAAATTGATTTTGTATCATTTTTGCACGAATACATGAATTGTAGACTTTTCTAAAAAAGCTTTATCGTGTTCTGCAGGGCATTATAAAAATCTTACATTTTATAATGTCCCAAAAAATATTTTTGATTGTGGTTTTGAGTACATCCAGTCTCTTCCTTTTTACAGGCAGTGGTTTATGAGAAGCCCGGCTTTGAGGGCTCCTGGTTGGAAATTGACAGTGATGTTTTGAGCTTTGGTGAGACAGAAGAAGGCCTCGCTACAGATGAAACAAATCTTGTCACAAAGGGACTTAAATCTGTTGGATCTTTAAAGATCATTGGAGGATTGTGAGTCTTCTTCTCATTCTATTACTACTTTCCTTTGTGCAAGATGAAATTTAAGTTATAGTGTTGTAGTACAAAGCTGAGTTAATCTGCTCTCAAGCTATTTAGACTGGTTTAAATCTATTAATGCAGCGCAAATGTTTTCCTTTCCTAGCTGGGTGGGTTACAGCCAGCCCGGGTTTGAGGGTCAGCAGCACATCCTGGAGGAAGGGGAGTACCTGGACTGCAACGAATGGGGAGGCTTTGAGCTTCAGTCGTTACGACCAATAATATCTGTGAGTCCTGCATGGCACACATTCCTCAGGCCTGTGTTTGACCAAAGTAGCTGAAAGAATGTAATGAAGGAAACCGCTGCAGATTTGTGTGGTGTTACTGAGATATAAAGTTTTATATGTGATATACTCTTATAACAATAATGGAGGCTATTTTTTCTGAGTCAGTGGAACAAACATTTGAGACAGGAGTGTTGTTGTCCAATGATAATTGTCCTTTTCAGGTTAAGGCCAGTGCTGCCTACAGGTATGAAAGCATGTAAATGTTTAAAAAGAAGCCCGTGAATACCACTGTGTCTAGACTTTTCCTCTAGTTAAATCAGGCATAGAGTCATGCACTGCTGCCCCTCCTCTACCTGGTGCTGCACACTACATGTCATCTGTCTGAAAGACGGCCACAACACTTTATCTTTGCTTGTAAAAACGACTACTATAACATTTGTAAGGAGCTTATTCTAGACACATGGGGGGAAGTTGTGAAAACTTCCAGTTTGAAGATCAATATAATCTTAAAAAATAAAGAATTTTAAAAATGGAAGCAGAACTAAAGTGTAATGATTAAAATAAATGTTGATATTCATTACAGCCAACAGAGAAAACATCGTCCAAACAGCAAAGCTTACAATCCCAACCATTCTGTCAGTATTTGAGGTTTCCAAACATTATCAGTTGAAGTTTAGGTTTGTCCTGATAAATTAATTGTTATCAAAATACGCAGCAATACAATAATGACCCATGTCTAATTTAGTTATGTTTCTCCTTAAGTGATTTATTAAGTTAGCAGCGATATAAAACATTCTTTTTAGTAAAACAATTAGGTCATGTGAGAATCACCTACTAGAATTTGATGTTTCATATCTTTAGTTTTTTATATTATATTTTATTCATTTGTATTGGAGGTAAACTGGCATTTCTTAAAATGATTAAAAACTGACTTCAAGATTTGCCAAGTCGTTTTTTTTATTTGTAGTTTGTTAATAATAGAAATGTTGTGTGCCATGAAATGTTATGTATCCAATGTTGAGCGTCAGTAACTCTGCTGGCATTTGTTTTTTTGACAGGATTTTCTATCTCCGCACATAAAAATGAACAGTGACAGAAACTTTGGCAAGCTCGGAGTAAACCTTGACCTCTCTATGCCTGTTGTGAACATGGATGAAGCGGACTACGGCATGAAGACGCAGTCTATTGATGTCAGTAGTGGAGTGTAAGTGACATTTATTGAAACGTTCATCCTTTGCTTTTTATCTAAGCAGCACATAAAACATACTTAAGTCAGCATGTTTTGCTGGAAACATACTTTTTAGTACTTAACATATCTGCTAGATTATAGTAATAAATAAAAAAAATATTTTCCAACTGTGTGAGCACATTATTAGCTTGTAGTTGCTGCAAGGTGCTGTGTTGCTTTAGTGCAATTGTTCGTTTTTCAGTTGTGACGGTAAAACTGCCACACCCTGGCAGACAGGTCAAGACAGATGAACAAATACAATAATGTTTTTTTGCACTTCCCTGTTTAAGCATGTTTATGTTTGAGCATGCTGTCTGCTGTGGTGTGGGATAATTGCAAAATTCGGTTAGACTGTGTGTGGAGGAGGTACATATATAAAAACTGCATGAATTCTTTTGAAGAAGTAAACAAACTGGGATCAGACAACGATAATGAAATGCAGAACATATAGTGCCGCTGCTGCTACCCAAGGGACAAAACTAACAAGGATGTTATTACTGCAGAGCGGAACGTTCTTCTTTTGCAAGGAACTGAAGTTCTTGCTGCGCCGCTACTCTGCTATAAGGCTGTTCTGCCTCGCCCGTGTTCTCCCGCCGTGCCTGCAAACCCTCTGATTGGCTCTGAGGTGTTTGAAATTGGCAATGCATCGTTTTAACTGCATTTTCTTCATTTTTTCAAATAATCCAGATAAACGCGAAGGCTTTTAGTGATTTATAAACATCACATTCGTCATAGTGTTTAAATGCTTGGAACTCGACTATTAGTTTGGATTCCGGCCAGACATGGTCGCCGTTTACGAGTACAGCGCATGAGTTGGAATTTTGTCGTTAACCTTCGAGGGAATTGTGCTCACTTCAAACACTTCCCTGTCTCTATTGATTAAAATGAAAATCAAATAGAGAACTGTCATATCTGTCCGAAAAATCCCCCTCCACCTACTCTGTTTTGCTTTTTGTTTTTCTTCAGCTGGGTTGCGTTTGAAGAGCCGGGCTTCTGCGGCGAGTCCTACATCCTGGAGAAAGGCCTGTATGGAAACCCAGAAGACTGGGGCGCGCTGCATCACAGAGTTGGCTCAGTTATGCCTGTCGTGTTGGTAAGAGCAGTGACTCAGAAAAACCGTGAAATTTCTCTGTTTTTACTTTGGTGGATAAGTTGTCTGGTTATTACTCAGACGCTCCATCGAGTGTGTTGTATTTGGCATTTTGTCGCTAGAGCAGTCAGTGTTTTTGTTTGGGCTGAGCAGTTAGACAAGCGTGTTTGATGAGATTTCACTTCCCCCAGCTCCGACTCGCTGCATGTGACCAGTCACAACACTAATACTCGCAACGCAATCTAATAATAAAACGGAGCAGAGAAATTCTCAGAACTTCTCAGGCAAATCTTAACAGAAAATATTGTCTCCAGTCACATGAGTCACAAAGAAATCAAGAATTAAAATGTGGCCTGTGGCAAAAGACAAACAAACAAAAAAACATGAGAATGTCCATGAATATATTTCAGTTAAGGAAGGTGACTCATCCAGCTGTTTTGGTTGCAAACAAGAGGGTAAACAGGCACTGTTCATCCAGTGAGGTGTACCGTAGCGGCTGAAACAAATTTAGAATACAGAATAGATTTGTATACTGATTAAAATATAATTTTTTAATAATTTGCTCTCAGAATCAAATCCACCCACCCTAAAATAGATAATATAGCCAATCCAATAAAACATTTGAGGGGTAAATATGATACATTAGGTGCTCATAAACGCACAAATGACATTGCCTTGGTCTAACAGCTTAATTGCCACCAAAACAAATGAAATAAAAAATAGAAATCAAACGAGTTGAGTATTCCACTCAAAAAACAAAATAAATGCTTAATTAAAGAGACGGCAATTTGAGTCATTACGATAACGCAGTTTTGGGTCAGGTGGGGACAGTCCTAGCAATTAATATAACACGATACAACTTGGTTATAGATGTGGCCTACATGTTGGATTGTGTGTTGTGTAGTTAGTTGAGTTACTAACTACACATCCTCAATATTTAATACTACTGTTTATGAGTTACTGCTTGTCTCGGCTAATGACTTGAAAGGTAAAATAATCATTTCATAAATAGTGAACTAGATCTTTCTGTAGTGTGAAGCACAGTCAGTAATACAACCTTTTGAAATTTACAGTAGTAAACAAGATTTTACCTTTTCGGTTCTAGTTTTTATTTAGAACTTTTAACCAAAGTACATCAAAGTTCTTAGTTGAAAGACAAACAAAATCATGCCAAGTCAGATAGTAAAAAAGAGGATTTGCATTTCAGATTCTTACCAGAGATTGACCTAATCTTGTCTGTCTGTTCGTCTGTCCGTCTGTCCGTCCGTCCGTCCGTCCGTCCGTCCGTCCGTCTGTCTGTATCTCTATCTATCTATCTATCTATGGTATTACCAACTTCAGATCATTTCCCATTTCAAAAACAGGTATTTAAATTAAGTAGAAGATCTTTCAGCATTAGAGAACTCTGTTTGATATCCTATAAGTAGTAAACAGTCACTGCAAACCCTGATCAGCCTATCAGCTGTATTTTAAAAACCAATAAAGTGCATTACTTATATACAGTTTTGAGGAGTCTTATTAAAACGCAACACTTTGTTTCCTCTCTAAGGCTGATGATAATAGTTCTTATTTGAAAACATTCGAATATACATTCGATTTTTTTGAAGCAAACATTTGTTGCATAACAAAAAAAAAATTTTATTTGACGATTATTGGTTTAGGTTAGAAAACATATATATATATATATATATTTTTTTCACTATCTTTTAACTTTCTATGGGTGTGTTTAATTTCTATTTCAATTTTCTTGCAGGATGATTTTGGGAATACTGCTAAGTTTAAGGTAAGGTCTACCAACAAGAGGTATTAATAAAAAATGTGTACTTGTGTTTCTGTCCACTTTCTCCGAGTATGTTGTGAGCGCATGACTCATTCTATTATTATATTACTTGGACTCCCTCAGGTGCAGCTTTTCTCTGATGCCGGTTTCCAGGGCTCCGTCCTTGTCCTGGAGGACAGCGCAAACTGCCTGCAGGATGGTTTCACAGTGGCCTCGTGCAAGATCCTAGCAGGGAGGTGAGCAATACTGGATGCTGTGGGAAACAACAATGCGCTGTAACTGTTTTTGAGTTATGACACAGATTGAATCAATAGTACTTAAACACACTTTGTATCAACCCTGGAAAAGCAGTGCTTAAATAGATGGTCTTGTGTGTTCCGCAGCTTGTGTGTTCCGCAGCAGCTGTAGTTAACTGCAATACTTCTACCTCTCAGTTAATAGTTCACGGAAAAGCTGATAAAAACACACTCCATTACTTGCAAACATATTACTTTTCATTTTGTGTTATTTTATTATGTTATTTTATTTAAATGTAAAAGAAAGTCAGCTGTATTAATTTTAATCTTAATTTCTCTTGTGTGTGTGTGTGTTCATGCAAATAACCTACAGCTGGCTGGCATTTGAAGGGCAAAACTTCACGGGGAACATGTATGTGGTAGAGGAAGGAAGCTACCCAGATCTGAAAGCGATGGGCTGTGTAAGCGGGAGCTCATCCATCCTGTCACTGCAGACTGCTGGCTTTGTGAGTCTGTTTTTGGTCGATTCTTCTAATGCCATTCCGCCCACGGCTGCTGTTGTTGTTGCTTATCCCTTAAAAGGTGCAATGCTTTAAATCTCCTACGTATGCTGTGTTTTAAAAATCAGTGTGTATAAGATAAAGGCTTTTAATGATTTTCTGCTGCCATAAGCCTTTGGTCCTCGGCTCCCTGCAAATTGTTCAGTTTACTGTCGGAAAAAGATAAACGGAAATCAGTTTTGGTGCTCGTTCAGTTGCACACAGTGTTGAACTGCAAAAACTGAAATGCAGTCAGTTAAAACTAAAAAGTCTGTATATAAAGGACTGTTGCATTACCTTCAGGTTTTACTTAAATGATTTTTTGCTTGACTTCAAAGCATCAGTTACCGATAATTCTTCCTTTTTGATAGAACTGTATTTTCAGCATTTGCATTTTTAAATTCAAAGCAGTTCTTGCAAAAAAGTAATTTTTCATATATAATCTATAAATCTGTAAATTTAGTCATACTTTCAATTTAAATTCAACATACGAAGGTGACCCACAATAGGATGCTAAAGCAACGCTGTTTACATTAATGTGCTACCCCTTCAACTTTTGCAGATTTTGTCAATGTATTTTTTTTCACCCCTCTGATACCTATAAATAAAGTATCATAAAGACCATGGACAACAGGCTGGTCAGGGATACAGTTTTTAAAAGAGCTAAAGCAGCTGACTGAATAAAAATTCATTTGATTATTATTTTAGATGGTATTTAGTTAGTATTTTCTCTTCCACTTTACTGAGTGTGCATTACTTTGTGGTACAATTTAAAGTTAATACATTGAAGTTTAAGGTTGTAATCTGGAAAAAAAAAGGTTTTTATTTGATGTTTGTCGCTTTCATTTTGAGACTTCATGAGGATGTGTTGAAGTGAAAGAAACAAGACCTTTTTAAAATGTATGTATGCTTTTGTAAGCTGCTATTTTATGAGAAAGTTCTGCTCTAACGTCTATTTTAACTTCCTTCATTAAGGCAAAAAACGAGACTTACATAGTGAGTTCTGCGACTATGTACTTTTTTCCTTTTAGGAATTAATTGTACATATGTGCTGTAAGTATTTATAACATTAGCACTGTTGTTCACAGTACTGGACACCTACAAGGGACTCTAACCAGCTGCCTTGTGTTTTTTTAACCAAGGAAATGTGGTTATGTAACCCCAGTGATTTTCATATTAATGAACATAAAATTAGTTCCAAATTAGATTTGTCGAGTATATTGAGTATGAAACGCTTTTTGTTGAAGGAGGGCAAAGAACTTTAATTCATTGTCCTTGTTCACATAAAAGCTGCTGTGCACTAACAAAAAAAGACTCTAGCATCAATTTAGAAAACAAGCCGTCTTTACCAGTTCCCAGGGATCTTGTTTGTAAAGAAGCACAGACGTCTGAGTGTGGTCGGTTTCCAGGGCAACTTCTGAAACGACTCTTATGTCAGAGCGCCTGACTTGCCGCTTTCCAAGTTTGTTAATGTTCTTTCTGACTTTCTCCTGCCAGGAGTTTTCACTGCCATCCATCACTCTGTTCGAGCGGTGCGGTCTGCGAGGGAAGAGGGTGCTTCTCACAGAGGGATCAGTCAACCTGCCACTGGCTGGAGGGTGCGGTCGGGTCCAATCCGTGCTGGTTGAAGGAGGCATGTAAGTACAATAAAACCTCTGTTGGTCTGGTATAAATATATATATATATAAACTCTTCAAACTTGGAAAGACAGAGGCACATATTAGTTTGCTTAGCTACACAGCTGCAAATGTAGATATGTGTAATTCTGAATTGAAGGACTATATCTTTCTTAACGATGCTTACTTTTAAAGATTGCTTGTACCTGCTTGTACCTAAAAATGTAATTGTAGTTTATATTTAAAAATATATAACCACTTCATCTGCATCTATTTTAACATCCATTACAATTATTATCTAAAACAGGTTGTGCAGCTTAAGGAAAGTATGCAAAGGATGCCTAAATATTTTTTTAGGGACCAGTCTCTCACTTTTTTTATTTATGAAGTATCCTTTACAAATGTATCGTTCAGACAGAACAACAATGTTTTAACAACATTTTAATAAGATGTTTAACAGTGGACATACAAGAAATTAACATTTTTTGAAAAACTTTTATTACAATATCACAAAATACTTTACTGTAATGTAGAAGTGGTCAGTTTAAACACAGCTCTTAAAAAAGTATCCTGTAACTTTTAAATTTTCCCAAGATGAAATCGTAATAATCCAAAATAAAACGAGACTCTCTTCAATTGATTAAGAAATGCGATTAAACTGATGTTCCATTTATTTTTTTCAAGTCAAATAATTTTTTATGCATTCCTTGCAACAAAAGTTAGAACTCTTCTTATTTTAAGTCGATTAATATATTAAACAACAAATACTTTGATACAGAGTTGAATGGGACACACATTTTAATACATACTCCAAATGGTTAATTTCTCATGGTCTCATTGGTCCATTTTGCGTTGAATTCAAAACTGCTACTTTTCTAAATAAAGCAATTGACAGTTTTTGCTCTCAAATAAATCCTTGTCACTGAAGCTGCTTTTTGTTGTATTTACATCCCTGTTTAATTGTCATATTGGCAATGTTTCAATAAATCAGCTGCAGATAACCTCTTTTTTTGTCTAAACTGTCCTATCACTATGTGTCCAATTTCTTTAAGTGAGAACAGATGTATTTCACTTTTCTAGGTAGCTGTTTTGCAAAAACTGAGTCATCCGCAAAGTTTAAACATTATATCTTATCGCAATAGTTTAGTAGTAGTTTCCCAATACTTTAGATTTCTTTGTTAAATGTTTTCATTTTCCTTCATAAAAGATAAAAATATGTTAAGCTTTAAAGCTCTGGTTGAGTGGACTTGACATGACTTTGCTGAATGTAAGGAGCACACAGTGACTGACGGGTTCATGCACGAGTACATTTCTGCTGCAGATCAAGCCCACTGTGCTGTCAAAGTAATTTATCCTGCCATGGAGGACATGAAACAGAGAGCTATTTTTTTATTTATCACATGGAAAAATACAAAATTGGAATTTGCTCTGTTGGTTCTTAGAAGCACCACTTCAAAATGCATCATTCTTGGTGGTTCTGAAGCTTTTTGATTCCGGGTTAATTAGCTGTATGACAAATCACTTTTTAAGAGTGTAATTTAAAAATGGATAAATGTTGGCAGCCAGAGAAAAGAATCCAAAAATAAAACTAATGGATTTCTAGGTGATGAAACAAACAAGCAGAGAGGTTCAAAATACAAAAAAAAACGGCCTGTGTTTGTGCTTCTATAACAGTGGTTGTTTTTAAATACAAAAAGAGAAACTCAGAGTCTCTTATTGTGACAAAGAGAGGACTTTAGCTATTTTTGTAATTGACTGGATGTGAAATAACATTTGTAAATGTTTATGAGATTTAAAATCCAAGAGTGTTGTCTCAGCACATTTTACATTGCCCCATGGACAAGTAGATCAATGATGGGAACCTACTGCTGATGTGTCAAATTTAGACCATATGTGTGAGCCCTGCTGAGGAAAGAAAGAGCTCACAGTTTGACAGAGTTGTCTGAAGAACGGTTCATTCCAGCTGCAAAGAAAATTGGGTAATTTGTTTAAAAGCAAAATAAGGCATTACAGTAGTACATTTCGAGAGATTATCCTTGAGATGCATCAGTGTATCAGCCAAAGGTCAGAATTTTTCTCTTTTTTTTCCGCAAATATAAAAAAAGAAGTTCTTCAATCTCTACAATGAATCCAAAAAAAGAAGAAAACTAATAATTTTCACCGTAAGAACGCACAACATAATGTACAGTGTTTGCTTGTTTCATGTTGTGATCAAACAAGATGTAAGGTTTGCTTGTTTGTTTTATCCCTTTTTCTCACATCAGGTGGATTTTATACGGGGGAATTAACTATAGAGGTGCCCAGATTTTGCTGAAGCCTGGCGAGGTTCCTGACTGGCGGAGGTTTAGTGTCTGGCAGAAAATTGGATCTCTCCGCCCTCTCCTACAGGTTTGCTCCAAATGTGTCATTCCTACGGTGTTTCAAAGCTTATCCTGATAATCTGCTTCAGAGGACTACGTGCATGCATATCAGACACATCTGTTTCTATTATGCATTAATTTAGAGATGCAGCCGTCCATTTGGAAGAGCCCAGAATACCCAAAATGATCAGATGATCCAATATCAAAAGAATATCTTCTTTTTCCAATGAAACTTAATAAATCTAGAAATCCCTGCCATTAAATTCAAATCAAGGTGGGGTTTTGATACAGGAATGGGAATAATCTTGTCAATTTTTTCATTTTCTATTGAACTCAAAACCGTTCTTGAAGAGCTAGTAGCACATTAATTCTGTTTTATGCGTTTCATTGAAAATGATCTAAAAGAAAGATTAAAATAGATTTGGCAGAGAAAAAAACACTTAATGCAATTTCATATGAGATTTAACCCCCGATTTTCGTTGCCTTTTTTTCCGTGCGTCTGTGTGTGTGCAGAGGCAAGCCTACTTCCGTTTAAGAAACCGGCAGACAGGGCTAATGATGTCAGTGGCCGGTGATTTGGATGATGTCAAACTGCTGCGGATACAAGAAACTGAAGAGACGGATGGCATGGAGCAGATATGGTCCTACCAGAACGGACTTCTACACTGCAAGGTACTAGCTGTTCATTTTCGTATTGGTAACGTCAAAAGCTACAGGGAACCTGAACAGTATTAAAAAGTCATGAATCTGATTTCTCTATTTCTTAGACCTGAATAAGGAAGGGAAAGGAAAATAAAGCATAAAGAAATTTCCTCTTTGCACTTGGCAAATTGGAAAAGCTCACATATCTTGCTAATAAAAGTTGCAGAAAGAAGTATCATTTTTCTTGATAGATGTATTTATCCATCCATCGATAAGGACCTAAAACTTGAAATCAAACAATGTAACTAAACTAAAATGCAGAAGTTTGTGTCTGGAAAACTGTAATTTTGATCAGGAAAAGATTAGAAACCCTAAAGCTTAGACAAACATTTATTTTAGCAACTTTGAAAAATGAAACAAAAGGAATTTCAACCCTAAAACTAGAGTCAATATTGGGCTAATCTGTTGGTTTTGAGGGTCAAAGATTGAGTTTAAATATGGAATATACTAAGAAATAAATGTAATAAGTTATTTGTTTTCATTATCTGATTATTAGAGATGTACCAATCTGGGATTCAACAGCCAGTCAAGTGTGTTGGCGTCTAACCTGCTGATTTTGATTTTATCGAAATTTATTAGATGTTAGAAAGAAACTAGTCCTAAGTCCTGTTTGGGTATCCATAAACATAGCAGTTTTTAATCTAAAATAAACTAAAGGAATATTTTAGTTTATGCATGAGGAAGTCATATTCCCAACATATTTTCTTTAACTAAAAACTTGGATGATGATGTTTGTTTTACTGTCTTCATAAACTAAAACTGGGGTAGTTTTAATTTCTGATGTCACTCCTTAAATTAAGATGTCCACCTCATTCTTTTTTTTTTTTTTTTACCTGCGTTCAGCTTTTGGAGGAGTGCTGCCTGTGTCCAAGTGGCAGTGTCACAATTCCCGGAAGCCGCGTGGGTCTCACACCAGAGCTCAAAAACCATATGCACCTCTGGAGTATCACCCCTGACGGCTTCATTTGCTACAGCCTCACAGCTAATCTTGTCCTAGACGTCAAAGGTAAGCATCCATATCTGATGTTAGTCTTGAAAGTTTGAAGACACAATTCCTGGGTTATTTATCTCGGACGTCTGAAAAGGGAAAAAGTCTCAGTTAATTTGTGATATAAATTGTTCGGTGTAATGTCTATTTTAACATAATGTTCCTTTGTAATTCTATTTGTAACTGATAACCTTTTGAAAAAGCGAGGCCTTGTGTCTCAATTACATCTACTTTTATGAATAAAAAATTTTCTGAATCCACTTGAAAATCTGTGGCAAGGCCTGATAACCATTGCTCAGTTCTTAGCTACTCTGCAAAGAACCTCAATAATATTTACTACAGTGTTAAATACCAATGCAATCCACACTTAAGATTGTTTAATAGTTTAACAAAACAGCCATGTATTTGTATTTCCTACCACTGCATATTGGTGCACTACTCTGTGATGGTCAAATCCAATTCCCTTTCAATTCAGGTTGATAAGTACCCAATTTTTCCATCATACTGAAAGCACTAATGTTCCTGGATTTTCTCTGTGCTTTGACAAGTCTCTTTTGGACAAATTTTACTATAATATTTTGAAGAATTGATACTATGTTACTAATCCTTTCTAACCCCAAAAAAAGCTTGTCGATTAGTGACACCTTGTGGATTAAATACTGAAACTGTACTGTATGGAGGAGTACCAAGTTGAACTTTTGAGATTTACTTGAGATATACGAACATCTAAAATGCCATTAAAATGGGGGTTCGGATAAAAACCAAGCAAATTAAAGGTATCTTTTGAAAATAACCTTTAAGCAGGTATCAAAATGTTTACGACACATTTTTGAATCAAAATAATTTCTACTTGGCAAATCAGACTAAAGAGAAATAATAGCTTGTAGCCAGTAATAAACTATTTAATATTATTCAAATTATAGAACGTTTCTGTACATTATAAATAGCGTTGATTACATTGTCAATATTAATGAGGTAAATATTGTTGAAATGGGGTTAATAGGATATTTCATATTGATCCTTCATATTTCAATGTGGTTTAAAAAGGAAATCACACTCCTGATTACCTGAAAACTAACCAGAAGTCTGTTTCGCATCTTAGGCGGATCTCACTACGACAAAAACCAAGTTATACTGAACACGCGTGACCCAAACAAACTACAGCAGAGGTGGGATGTGGACATCATCTAGAGAGCCGTGCTGAAATTATAAAAGCCAGAACACACGAGGTTTGGCTTCAGAGCCGTGCACCTTTTCAAAGATGTCAACCAAGAGTTAATTTTCTAAATGTATTTTTACCCACTAAACGTATAAATAGTAGGAACTTGAAAATATATTGATCTTTAAAACTACAATATTGTCTCTGAAAGGTTTTTATATACAATTTTTTCCTTTTTATAAATCTGACAAGAGCTTCTGATAAGTTAAACCGTGTTACCACACTTCTCCAATAAAAAAATAAATCAAGCAATACCAGAACACAATCACTTGTCTTTTTTGTTATTGTTTGTCTCAAGCTATTAAAACAAAGCTGTAAACCATTTTTTGTCAATAAATGTATTAGATACGTGATAGTATTTTGTTTTTAACGATTGATTGCTCTCAGGGTGTAAACTGGACCGTGGGATTAGAATTTCGTCCCACCTCATGTACCACATGTGATGTGATGACAAATAAAATTCCTTGATATAAACTATATGGTTTAGATGAAATGCAAATTTATTTGTCGTTCTCAAAAGGATTATGTTCCAATAACATTCAACATGGAATACACGGTTGTGTCATTCCAACAAGAAAACACGAGAGGTCGAACAAATCCCAATCCCCAAATCCCCAACGATTATTGCAACAAGAAACGCCTCTTTGTTCAAAGACATGTTCAACCAGGAGTCTGGACACCATCAGGATTGTAACCTGAATAACATTTATATGTCACCAGATCCAATTTAATGTACTTTCACCAAAGCATGAACACAGCATACTTTAATCATCTTGTATAAATCCAAAATGGCACAAAAAACAAAACAAAAAACCTAGAGCAGTAAGAAAAACATCATTTGCCGTTCTCTTGTGTCTCATACAATTCACACGTACTGTCCTCTGCTCATGACCTTTTTACTATTTGGAATACAGTCTGCTACTGTCAATTGTAGACCTGTGAAAGGTCAAGAGAATGCATGACGGATTCTCTTGCAATTTCGACCGCTTCCTCAATTTTGCTGCGCTGTTCCTTGCACTTCTTGGTCAGACTCCGCGGTCTCTATGCACTCATCATCTTCAGCCACCTTCACTACAGTCTTCCCCCTCGCGTGGCCCTGATCCAGCTTCTGGAAAGCTTGAGGAACATGAGTGAACGGAAACTGGGCCTCAACAACTGGAAGGATCTGAAACAAGCAAATAGAGAACACATGAGATGCGTAGAGTTGAAAAATCGACTTTTTACTCAAATGCTTTCCAGGGCTCTCGTTTCTGACCAACGTTGTTTTCCTAATCTATTCTGTGGTTTGGAGAGAAAAAATGAGCCAATACAAAAAACATCGATCTTCACCACTGCAAATGACAGATGACAGCAACAATAAGCTGCAATCAAAGATGGTAGCTATAGATTATTTGTAAAGAGCGAGTCACACAGAGGGGTATGTATTCTGTAAATTTTGGTAAGGTAACTAAATGTTCTATAGGCTGTTGTATGTGTGGATAACAGGGGTGCTAATAATTGTGGCTTTGATTTAGATAAAAATAACTTTGTACACCCAAACTTAACAAATAAACTAAAATTGAAGGTTGGATCTTCATTATATTTTCAGAATCTGATTATTCCTACTTTAACAGGGATTCATTTATTTGAATTTAATTGTATAATGAATGGTAAAAGCTTACTTTATTGGATGGGGTTTTGCTCTATTAAGAAACATACTGATGCTTTATGTAAACTCCAATTTATATATATTTTTTCTTTCAAATTGAAAGGCCTTAAAAATGTAACAATAATCGTATCCTGCGAGTTGAAAATAGATATGAACATGCCTTTCATCGGGTCAAATGTGAGGGAGGGGATAAGAATGTGATGAGGCTGGACAATCCTCAGCTAGCTCCACCACACAGGCAGTTCGACTTGTTATTCCGGTCAGCAGCTCTTGTCATTAACAATGAATGGAAGGTGCAATGGCGTCACTACAAACCAGAGTACATCTGCGTGTGTAAGTTGGGGTTTTGTTATTCGTGCGCGTGTGTACGTGCGCTTGTTCCCCCGGGCTTCTAGCCACTGGTCGGAGCGTGCCGTCAGCCCCCCAGGACAAAAGGACAGGATCGGCACGCCTCAGCGACAAGCTGCTCAGCACTTTTTTAAAATCCATTCACAGTTTCCTGGCACCGACTCACGTCACCCCCCCCCCCCCCCCCCCCCCCCCCCCCCCCCCC
>JAVLVB010000407.1:5814802-5844876 GCA_032876305.1 Orestias chungarensis | reverse complement strand
CTAACTATGTTATTCTGTCAGCTCAAATGACTCCGAATGTCAATTTTGCATATGAATATTAAAGCGGCACTGAGGCGGTACCTTTCCTGAATCCACCAGCTGGCCGACTTCGTCTAAGATGGGACCATCAGGAGTGTAAAACGCCCACCTGTAGAAGACTCCACTTGATGTTATATTCTAGATGGCAAAAATGGTAAAAGAGTGAAGGTAAAAGATAAGAGATGAAACAATCAGGACAAATAACAGAACACAAAAGACACCCAGTGGTTTGTTGCTATTTAAATATCAGGAAAAAAAAACATGGAAAGTCTCTTCTTTGGTCTCCACAGTTTTCAAGTATGTCGGATTTTTGTTTCATTTAGGCAGATCTATTTCAAACAAACGTGTTTCACAACAGAAACGCAATCTAAGATTTATTAGCTTGGAACCAGGATCCATCGTGTCCAAAACAAGTCCTAAACTAGCTAAACTTTTATTAATCAAGGACATTTGCACACTCATGTTTCTGGTAGATACAGAACCTTGTTACTAGAACTTTGTCAAATTAAAGAGCAAAATATTTTAGATTTTTTTTTTTGTAGGTTTTTCTGCCATAATGCAAATCAAAATAATTGTTCAGCACAGTAACATAAATGCATTAGTTAAAACAAAATAAAAAGCAATTCACAAACAACCAGATACATATCAAAATTGAATTGGCATGGCGTCCCACTCATCTAGAGAGATATATATATATGCTACATGCTATGTGAGCATAGCTCGCTAGAGGGCTCAGTTGTGCTGTGATCTCACTCGTGTGATGTGCAAAGATAAGAGCTGGATGGTGGCGGGGAGACCGCTGCAGTTGAGCCCCACCGAGCTGACCAGCTGGCTGCTCTAGTGGATAAAAGGGCTCGAAGGGTTGGCAAGACATGCTGTAATGCCGGTATTTGCTGGTGGGGAGAGTTAGTCAGTCGGCTTAATCTGAACAAATACCAAATACTGCTGCTTCAGCAGCGAACTTGCGCACGCACACTCTCACACACGGCATCAAGTCGGATGCCCTCGCATGCACAGACTCGCCAACAGCCAGCCCGTTCCATCAGGACCAGCTGTACCGTCACAGCTCCTCCGCCCTGCCCAGTACGGCTCACGAGTTACAATATTAAAATGTTCGTATTTCAATGCCGATTTGAATATGAAATTCTTTTTAAAGCAAAAGTCTGGGGAAAATAAAGCCTAGTCATGTGATGGCATGCTTTCTACCTCCCTGTTGCGAGTTAACTTTAACAAATCTGATCAAACACATGGAAGTAAAATGTAGGAAACCTCAGGTGTGTGAACAGGTATGCTCCTAACAATGCTGTCTTCGAATACCGCTGATTAATAAACAGAGCATTTTTGTTTGGGAGTACAACAGCAGTCCCTGCACTGCAGATGGACTCATAGGGTAGAAAAAGTAATGTGTATTTTGAGCTTACTAGAACAGACCTTGTTTGGGGTAAGAGAAAATGTGATGTTTCCATCATACCAGAAAACCAATAACTTGAATGATCGATGTTTACCTGAAAGGCTTTGTTGTACAGTGTAAGTCCAGCGTGCAACGTTCCGTCTACCAGACCCATGGAGTCAGTGTTCAACAGTAAAGGCGACACCAGCGTGACATACTTTGACCCTGACCAAGGCTTCAACAGGCGAATGGTCCATTCCTCCGTCTCCCCTCCAACATTGTCTAAAATAACGTCGAACCTAACGTTGCAAACATAAGCCGTGAAACTTTAACAAAATCTTGAGCGGTTAAAATATGTATTTTTCTAAAGGCATAAAACATAATTTTACCTCTCCATTGATTCCAGTTGCTCAGCTACATCTCCTGCTGTGTAGTCTACCACCTCATTGGCCCCAAGCCCTCGGACCAGGCCTTCGGCATTCTGGGAGCAAGTAACAGTCACATGGGCACCCCAAGCTTTTAGTAACTGGAAGAGGAAAAACTCAACATAAATGGACTCTCATCTCCTTCTCTTATGTGGTAACTGAGTCAAATATTCCAGCAAGAACAGAAATTGAATACTTGAATGGAGAACGTTCCCACACCTCCGGACGCTCCGGTGATCAAAACTCTACGAGAAGCAGCAATAAAAGAGCGAGAGTGTCATTTGATTATGACGTTACTCATTCAAAAGAAATGGCGTCATCATGGATTACAAAGCAAAATGTGGACTGGAAGATATTATTATGGGCATTCATAATAATCATTGATGCTTTTTGTATGTATTCCAAGTTAAAACCATAGATTTTAATTACATGAGCAGAAAAGAAAATATGTAAAAGTTTTAACGATATATTAAATATTAAAACAATCATCCAATTCCCTTGTCATGCCACATGTGTTTCCATTATTCTAAGTATAAATACAGCTATTTACAGAAAAGACTCAACATCCCCACTGTAAAACATGGTAGTGGAAGCATCTTGCTGTGAAAATGCAGACAGGAAAACAAATTAAACTAGTGAAGGAGTTTTGAATGCTCTGTAAACAAAAATGTAGTTAACAAGAGGATGAAAGGTTCATATAAAAAAATCTAAGCTCAAGCCTAATCTCACCTTTTATTTAAGGAGTTTTCCGAACAGAGACCAGCTGTATTGACAAGCGCAGAGAGAGCTGTGTTGGCCACATAAGGGATGGATGCGGCCTCTGTGTGGCTCAGAGTTTTTGGCTTGTAGGAAACCTACAAAAAGCAGTCACAAAAAAATTTAAAATAAAATAACTCCAACATAGGCAAGGAACTGAATAAACGATGCATAACACAGAAAGAAAAACAGAACAAATTATGCGTCTGAAATTACGGTCACAGCAGCTGCTGCCACCAAACAAGGCTAATCCTAATTGTTTACACAGCAGGGTTTTAATATTCTACAGTCACTTTGAAATAAAATTTTTACAGTACATTTTTGTATTTTCTCCGACGACACACAATTACTTATAATTACTCTTTACACACATGCATTACTGTTATACAACAGTCTTTTGTAGCTCACCTCATACTCTGTTAAAGTCACATATTCTGCCAGGCTGCCTTGTTTCCACGGTGGAACAGCAGCCCACACCTGGAGGACCAACATGACATTTACCAAGGTGAGCACAGCTGAAATTACCCGTCCCGTCAAGGTCTCTTACTCTGCCTAATCAGCCATCTCTTAGAAGACGGTTCCTACTGTTTATCATAATTAACTCGCTTTAAAGGATATTTTTAAACAGACTGATAAGTTCTGCGAACAGTGTGTTGCAGGAAACCGCCGCGTGTCCCCCTGTTCTTTAATCATGCTCACTTGAAGCCGTTTTCACAAAATGACATTTCAACCTACGGAAGTGCACTAATGTGGACATGTGGGAGACGACACCGTAGGCGTCTGTAAATATTGTGAATCACCTCAATGTAACAACCGGCCAAAGGTAATCTTTTAGTTCCAAGAAACGGCCGTGAATCTGGTTCTAAACGTGCTTAAATTACTGTGAAGCAAAAACAAAACAAAATGCATACGATATATA
Source organism: Orestias chungarensis (assembly GCA_032876305.1). Taxonomy (NCBI): domain Eukaryota; kingdom Metazoa; phylum Chordata; class Actinopteri; order Cyprinodontiformes; family Cyprinodontidae; genus Orestias; species Orestias chungarensis. The sequence continues at coordinate 5,841,347 of JAVLVB010000407.1, read as the reverse complement.
AATTTGATTAAGAACAACCAAAGAACATTATGTACCCGACAGTGCTGGGTCACCTGTTACATCATCCACAGATAAGTTTTACAGCACCAACTGAGAGGGAGCTTTCCAAGAAAGAAGGCTCCGCTCAACGATTGACAACAGCTGATCACAGGTACGAGCCTAATGTCTTCTCCAGGAAAGCTTTACGGTCACTGGAGATAAAAATTGAGCTTCCTGGCCACATAGGCAGGTAAAAAGGTATAGCTTTTGAATTTTAAAAACACTGCATTAACTGTAAGGTAGGAGTGCTAGTGGAATCATAAAGGGGGGGGGGGGGGGTTGCATGCAGGTAAAAATGGGAAACTACAATGTAAATAAGGGCAACCGGAACTCTCCAACCAATTCTCTAATAGATTAAGAGACTAGACATAATTAACAGAAAACAATCCCTGAGTTAAAACAAGGACAAAGCAGAAAGCTATAGACTATTCCAAAATTTGTTCAATTAAATCTGCTGATTGAGGCATCTAGAAGAATTACTGAATACAGAATGGTTTCCCTTTATTATTACATCAAAATGCAGGACAATATTGGGTTTTTTCCCAGTTTAAAAAATTTTAAACAGGAAATTTACAAGGACATTATAAATGTACCATTGATGTTTCTAGAACTTTATTCTGACAGAGGCGAGAAGGTAGAAAAGAAAGCAAAGAAGCCAGGCTAAACCATGTGCTTCTGGAGCTCCTAATTAAAATGTTGAAGAATCAGATTTTTCTTCAACAATAACAACTAATTTTCTACTTTATTTATAAAAGATTTTCAGGTTGACGTTTTTTCAAAACATTGTGTATCATTATTTAGCTAAGCACGGCTAAATAAAACACCTTATATAGTTGGACAGATTAAATAAATATCTGCTTGGATAATAACACAGACAGTCAGACACAGAGGATCGTAAATATGCAGCTGAGATTTTGTCATATTTCTGTGATGTGAAAAAAAAAAAACATCTTAAAATACTCCCCATTCTAGTGTAACATGTATCCTGTATAATTCAACTGAAGAGAAATATGCATGGGTGACAAACAGAAAATATATTAAAAGAGCAAAAACCTTGTTGAAAAGAGTTTACACAATAAGACAAATACTTGCATCATAATCTGGGTTTTCTTTGGGTAGGTGTTACATAAAAAAATGAACCCATCCGTCCATTTTCAGCCATATAGTTCTGCAAGGGATTTATCTGTCTAACATCACAGTTGGTCCAAATGAATATCTTAATATCATATATATGAATAAATGTAAGCTTTAAATAGAGCTTGCTCAAGTTCAGAACTACATCTGACAAAAAAAAAAAAATGTAATAAAATCAGGGGGGTCTTGACAAAAGAGCCGCGGATAAGAAAGTTCCTGACAGTTTCAGAAAGTTGGAGAAGCTTTTATGAGATAGCATAGGGTAATATTTTGGAAATAAATTTGCAGACTAAAGGATGTACAGACAGGGAGGGTTTTTGGAAGGTTAATATTAAAGAGTCAGATTTGTATTGGACTGCTTACCTCATCTCCTGGAGCAAAGTGAGTGACTCCAGACCCACAGTCTACTACTACGCCTGACAGATCCCGGCCCAGAATGAGTGGAAACTCATTGAAGCTGTTTATCACAGACACAGGATTCCTCCTGAGGTTAAGCAGTGTAGCCCCATAGCCTTCTAATGCGGAGAAACACAAAAGATGGTTGTAGAACATCAGTTTCAATCAGTGTGACAGTACTGTTATCATTGCTGCTAATGGCAAGGTGGTACTTACCCCTCATGTTTAGATCCAGTGGGTTTAAACTGGCCGCACTGACTTTTATCATCACCTCATGTGCAAAATTAATAGTCGGGATGGGAATTTCTTCTGTGTGCCTCAAAACTCCACCAGAGCCATACTGATCAATGACCCAAGCTGACATGCTCTGCAGCCTTGAAGGTGAACTGCAGACATTTCTGCAGCCAGCACGAGCTAACATTGGGCTAAAGCATGCAACTTTCGCATTCAACGAACACAAAACCCTGAGCGACGCCATAACTCCAAAACAGCGCTAGTAAAACCCACCACCAGCTACAAAATCACCTTTAAATCATATATATGTCATTTAAAACTGTCTATTTGGTTCCAAGCTAGCTAACAACGGGACACCCCCACCGCTAATATCAAGACGTCCAGCTTTCGCCGCACAAAAAAATGACATGCGTTAGAGTTAATAGCCACCTAAATCCATCTGTAACTGTCAGGGTTGTGTTACAATGTAATAAGGATGAAATAATTAAATTAAAGCTGCAGAAAAAACAGTTCTATCTATAGAACAAGTTATCAAACGCGCTAACCCCTGAACTCAAGAAGCTAACCAATCAGAAATTTGTAAATACAGGCTCTGACCAATAGCGTGTTAGAATGGGTTGTGACGTAACTTCCGCACATTCGAACGCAGTTTTTATTTTTTATTTGTTTGTTTTTTTCTGTAAAATTTGAAAAAGTAATTAGATAAGTAATAAAGGAACGGCTTTGAAGTAATGTAAAAGTTTAGTATTATATATGTTGTTAATTCTACTTGTAGAGAAAGTATTTCGCTTTAAATATTTACCAAAAATAAATAAAAAAATAAGAACAAACCTGTTTTCAAAAAATTGCCAAAATATAATAACATTCTAGATTAGCAGCAAATTCATAAAGGCAATACGATGGTTTTAGATAATAGAATGTTCCTTTCAACCATCAGGTCTCACAGAAAGACTAAACTACCAGATCTTGGTCGAATATGTTTTTCAACTGGCAATTATCTCAAAAAACTCACAAGTTGTTTGAAGATCTAAAGTTTAGTGTGAGAAAAAGGATGCAGACTAACAGCAAACAATGAAAGCTCACTGCAAAAGATAAATAATCAAAAACACAACTAAAAAATAAAAAGACGTGACCACTAGATCTACTGCTTGCTGTAACGGAAACCGTTTTTACCTTAATTAAAGTAACTTTCATTCCGCCTGGTGTATTAATAGTTTTGTGCTTGATTTTAAATCCATTTCCAGTATTCCAGTAACTAAACTTCCAGCTGACTAAACCATGACAAGTCTCTCCACAACAGTTTACAAAGCATTTAAATCCATTCAGCTATTTTTTTTTCTTGATATCATAAAGGAAAACACAAAAAGGAAAACACATGAAATATTCATAACCCAGCATGGTTAAGAGATTTCACAAACAATAAAGTCCCTGCTGAGAGCCCCATCAGATATGTGGAAACAAGCCAGACAGCAAAAACTAATGGAGGGAAAGGTGGAAAAAAAAGAGATGAGCCATAATCAGGCTTGTTTTAATGTCTACATGATACATGTTAGAACATGGCATTTGATGCATGTATTTTATTGTTTAACGGGGAACAATCAAATTCATTCTTTGACAGCGGTCACTGTAGCTTGTTAAAATTATCTATAAGCATAAGTAATACCCCTCAAATAATTAAATCTTAATTATATGTAAAGAAAGTAGTACATGAAAAATAATGATTGTTTTTCCCAGCAATTCATCAGCAGCTGGTAAAGTAAAGTTAGTTCCAGCTCAAATTAACAGATACACAGAATAAAACTATCATAAAGACCGAAAGCCTAATGATGTTCTCTTCTTCCAGAACCTGAGGACAGAGAGGCCCAGGGCTGCGCGTTCATGATTCAGCTCAGAACAAAGTAACAAACAGCTATGTCACTATCGTCGCAACTCACAGAGGAAAGTCGACACTGTGGAAATTGGGCGCTTTGTCTGTGCTGGCTCATTATACTGGGTCTGCGTAATCATTTGTAAAGTAATTTGCCGCATTAAAAAAACTTCAATTTCATCCTGCTGAGAGCAGCTTGTACAGTATCTATCTTACAAACATCACCCTCACAAAAAGTAATACTTTAGATCACTTTGCTATTTGTTTAAGAGTAGATAGACGTAAAATGTATTGCTTATAATTGTATTTAGGTGTATTAAAGGGTATTTTTTTGTTTTTATAGGTCAATCATTTGGTATGCTACCTTTGGCCCAACTCATGAGGCTGCTCTAAAAATAATAACTTTGGTCTAATTCCTTTTGGTGTCATGAAAGAACGGTAGACATTTTTTGACTAAGAATTAACACTCTATGGGTTTCCTTCTCAATAAATTGGAATATATTTTTGCAAAAGTATTTAAAATTCTCAACTGTTTTCACATTTTCTCATTAGACATCCACAAACCTTAGTGTATTTTATTTAAAAATGTAAGAGTCAGAGCAACATGAAGAAGAGCATGATTGGTAAATTAAAGATAGATAATACATGTTTTTGTATTTTGTGTTTTGTTTGATTTTCTGAAAGATATTGTTTTTCTCTGATAGACATCTAAAATGTATATCATGGGTTTGTGTTCTGACAATAGTTTTATTCTGTTTAGCTGAATGATGCCACATTTTACTTAGATAAATCCTCAATTGTGTACAAAATCTCATTGTAAAGCAATAGCACCCTTTACACATATCAGCGTTTACTTTTTTGTCATAATATAAATTCATTCGATTTTAAAAACATTAAGCCTTAAAATAATAAAATCAGTGAAAATACAACTTACTGTCAAACACAAAGCTCTCATCCTCAGTGTCTTGCAGTAACACGTTTAGTTCACAAAAAGTCTTTTGTGTCTGTTCTAACTCAGAAAACAGACAAAAGACCTGGAAAGAAGTCCAAATCTGTCAATAGTCAGGGAAGAGGGAAGTAGTCCTAGTATACATTTATACACAAAAAGCAAATGTGACATACAGCGCCAGAAAAAAACAAATAAGCTTGTTTTTCTTTAGAATAATTTTAGACATCCCACAATGGCTCTCCATAACCTTGTCCAAAAAAATTCTAACCTGCTATTAATTTTTTTAGATATCTATAAAATATATCTGTAAAAAAATGCAAAATAGCTGCAGATAGTTTGAGGCTTTGTAGTTTAAATCAATTCGTGCAGAGAAATTAAATGACAGAATGACACCAAAAGTACATTTATATTATATTTAGGATTGTTCGTCTTGTTATTAGGTATGAAGCGATCTTACCTCATAGTTAAGTTGGTTCACGTTGATGAACCATGATGTCCAGGTTCTCTGCTCAGCTAAATAAGGAGCTCCTGTTCAAGTTGAATGAATGGCACGGAAGGCCACTTGTTACTGGATAATGATCACAAAAGTACTTTATTATGTGACCGGCCAATTCCCCACTGAACCAAATGGGAGAAAGAAAACCGGTCTTTGCATCGCATTCTCTCTACCTGTTTTTAGAAGGATAACATGGTGTTCTTATTTTTATACTTAAGGGAAGGTGGTCAGTAAGACTGGTCTAGTTGAAATTTAGGAAACTAGGTGCAGTGGAGCATAAAGAAAGAAAATAATCATTTAGTTTGGTGCAGATACAGGTCCCTTTTACTGAAATTGCAAAGTAATTGTACAGAATGACTAAAAATCTTTCTTTTACATCACAACAGTAGATGGATTCGTACTGATTGATAATGGTAAATGAAAATAAAATAAATAAATAAAAATTGTTATTACATTACACAATGTGGAAAATGTGTATGGTGTTTGTTTATATTCCCAAGGCACTGTAAGTAAAGGAAGAAATCACCCACTACTAATCAGGATCCAGATCACAATCATTGTAATTGTAAGACAAAGCTCTGGCCTTTGTCAACAGCAGCATTCTCAGAGTCCCTCGCACACATTCAGATAAACCAAACCCTCGTTTTCGGCCTGGAATGTAATCATTTGTCCGGCACGTTTAATGACCTCGACCATTGAGAACACAGGAGCATTCAGATTTAAAATGCTCATTAGTGGCCACATTATACTGAGTATGACTGAGATGTTTCATTTGTATTCTTCTCAAATGCACAACTCTGCAAGTGTATTACCAAGTGAAGCAAGTAGACAAGCCAATGCTCAGAGGAAATGTAAAGGCAGGAAAATTGAAGTGTTAGGTCAAGGTTGGGGTGGTGTTGCTCTCAACCACGCAATGAGCAAAAAGCAAGATACAGCCCCCGGTCCATTGCAGTGCAGCCTAGAGACCCACAGGACTCCAAGCATGCACTCTCACACCTTAGAAAATTAATACAATTAATTTAGTAGTCAGGTCTTTCAAGAGTAATACTGTTCAACTTAATTGAATTCAAAATTACTTAAAATACTTATTTCTTCAAAGAGGAGTCCGTGGTTCTCTTCTGAGAATGCTGTATTTTGTTTAGGCTTTGTTCTAGACACAAAGTAAATAAATCTTTAGAAACAATTTATAAACTTTTTTCAAGGGATCCAAGTATTTGTTCCTACCAGCATACTCTGTTCTAGTATTTATGTTTTCTGCCCTATGAATGCATTTGTCCGACATGGAAATGTTTCTGTTCATCCATTTTCTTTACCACTTGCCGTCACATGTCACAATATCTGTCTCCAGAGTTCCCTCTTGAACATGTAATCCGTCCACCGTAGGACAAAAAACAACACACCCACACAGTCCTACCTAAGGCTATTTTAGAGAGACCAATCAATCCAACAGTCTTGTTTTTTTTTACTTTTGGTGAAAGCAAGAGTACCAAGAGAGAGCCCACACATCTACAGGGACAACACATAAGACAAATACCCCAGGCTGGGATTTCTGGACCTTCTTGCGATAAAAGGCAAAAGTCCTTCCAACTGTGCCACTGTGTATTCCTTGATTTAAATATCTTCCTTATGTAGACGATTTCTTGTACAGGGAAACTGTTCCTTTTACCTATTTAAATCCTCTTTTGGCAGTTATAAATATTAAGCTTCAACAAATAATTTGGACTTTCCATGGGGTCTACTCTTACTTTAATAATCAGAAATGCTCAAATCTATGGAGGGTGAAGGGTGAAAAAATGAAATAAATATATATAGAAACATGTAAATAAGCATATGATGAAATAAATAAATATATAAATAAATCTAAAAATAAATAATTATATAATGTTATAATGAACTAAATAAATATATCATTAAATAAATAAATATAATGAACTAATGTGGGTTGGACTAACGTTGGCATATAGAGGCATATACATATACAGGCTGGACTCGCTCAAATACATGTTGTAGTTGATCAATTAGAACCGTTTATCCAAACCATTGGAGTTATTTTGGCACTGTCACACCAAGCCATCAACCCCATTATTAGAGCTTGGGAAATGACTAATAATGCATAATCACCACCAAGCTTTCAGGAAGGTGGACAAAAAGTAGAAACTAATTTCACGCAAATAACTTTGTGTGAAAAAAAAGAAAACAATAACACACATTCTTGATTGTGTCCTTGTAGTCTTCATCAAATCCACGTAAACACATAAAATCAATAGCAGTCCACATGCTTCTGAATATGCCTTCTGGTTGTTGTCAGCCCATTATCTTGGGTTGCTGTATAGACAAACCAATCAGAACTCAGTATCTGTGGAAAAGCCATGGAAGTCCCGCACACTGAGTTTGATGGCGGTGTTTGACAGGTAAATTATTTCATGACAAGAGCGATGGCACAGGAGTGATGAAATAAATAAATACACCATGAAATACTTAAATATATTTGGAAATAAGAATATCAACATTTTATTATTTAAATAGCGTATTTAAGAATTTCAGGATGCATTTATTTATTTATTTGGTGGTTAGCCTCTATTTCGCCCCTTCTGTTTTTGTTTGTGATCTCGTAATGCATGAGGGATTTTTTTAAGCAGTAGTTAAAAGTTGTTAATTGACACATTTTGATCAAAGAAATTGCGATATTTTCTGTGTCACCAGATAAAACACATAGCTCAGAAAATTTTGTAAAGCAACTCCCTTTTCCTGGGCAGGCTGTTTAATAGCATGCCTTTCTTTCAACTTCATAATGAATAAGTTCTTAAAGGCATGCTCAGGTCTAAATATTGAACATCAATTTTATACCAACTAAAACTATTCTGCGTGGCGTAAGCCTCAGTTGTGTGACGTATGTAGTTTTGTTTCATATTTTTGATCCTCTAGGCTGCAATCCCTATTAATAAGTCTTTATGAAATGACCAAAGGTTACTTTGGGCTTACAGACCAAATTGAGCTACGCTTGGTTGGATCTACATCAAGAATGCAAAACAACTTTCTCCACCTGAAAAAAACGAAAATTATTGTCTGTGGCCCACAGAAACAAAGAGAAAATGTCATTAGGCACCTTGAGGCGGTCTCACTTAAACCCATTAATCAGATAAGAAAACATGAGGTAATATTGGACTCACAGCCACCTTATCAAAAACCTAAAAAACACACATTGCCAGAATCAAAAGTATATTGTCTAAATAAAATTAAGAGAAAATAATTAATGTTTTTGTCTCCAGCAGTTTAGACTAAGATCACAGCGTGTTCACAGGGAGAGATGTAAAAAAGCTGCAGAATATTGAGGCTGCTGCTCAAGTTCTTACCAGAAGCAGGAAGTACAACCATATTAGTCCACTTGCTTCCTGTTTCTCAATGACTTTAAAACAGCTCAGCTTGGGTATAGTTTTATTCATGGTTTGGAACCCAAAAACATATCTGACATGTTAAAGCTGTATAAATCAGCCTGGACTCTTAGAAGCTCTGGTCTTGATGGCCGGCTGCTTTTCAAATTCAGGACCAAACAAAGTGAGGCTGTGTTTCAGTGTTATGCTCCAAAATCTGGAAAAGTCTTCTTGAATATGTGAGACCAACTTCCACTCTGACAACGAGTACATGCTGAGTATTTAAGAATTTCTTGAAGATGTACAGAGATTCTGATGCGCTGATAGCCTAGTTAAGAGATGAGAAGAGTATAGACTGACCTGAGCGGGACATTGACCGTGTGAGTTGGCGATCTTTGGAAGAATGGAGCGGGAGGGCAGTGATGTAATGCTTTATTCTTTATATAAGAAGTGATTTAGTTCAATCTGAACAGAGCACCTTAACAGTTGTTTATTTAATAATGGCTTTTCCTGTCGCTGCTTACGACAATATTAAGCTGTCCAAATTTTTGGATGATGTTTGCTTTATTAGTAAACCTTGATTTATACATTCGCACAATGTAATCAATGATGATTCCGATAAAAGAAAAAATAAATAAATTTACATTTGTGGTTGAAACAAAAATTACAAAAGGAGCAATGGACTATAAATGCAATGGAGTGATAGATATTTGATACATCCACAATTTGTTGTGAATGGTCTGAATCTGAATTGAAGTATCATATGTACACCTTAACCCTGAGGTAGAACCAAAAGAAAATAAATTTGCGGGATTTTTAGTTGAACGGAAGGAGCTCAAAATGATTGTCGATATCAGCTTGAAGTGTGGCTTCTGATCTTATCCTGTGCAGTATCACTGATAATGGAAAAGGTTAAGGGGCTCAGGCTGCCACTTGACAAAGAAGTGTAGCGCCTCCAGTGTGGACCAATATGAAGTGAGCGCTAACATCTACTAGGTTCGATAGAGGAGATGATATTTTAGAATAATGACCACGATTTAAAGTAGAATGAACTGGTGATTTATTACTCCACCAAGTAGAAAATGCACTTGAAAATTGTACAGCAGTACTCCAATATACAATAAAATAAAAAACCCAAAAAATAAAATAGAGCTCTTCCCCAAAAATTATGATTTGAGTTCAGTTCAGTTGGTTTTACTTTTTGTTGCAACCGTTGACTACCCGGGTAGTATAAAATGTATTTGCGTCTTATCTGGAGCCAATGTGTAATGAGAGTTCAGTCAGGTTCCACGGGAGGATGTGTTGGGCTGGCCACACCTTTCAACACCATCGAGATTTCTCAGTAACAAGTGGTCACTTCTCTGGTTCACAGCCGTATGAGAGAGAGTAAGCTCGCTTTGCTCAAAACCAATACAAAGAGTGTGCTTCAAAATGGCTGGCTGTGACCTTTACACAGGCTCAAGCTGACACAGATCACAACACTGTGCCCTACTGGACATTGTTGGTATTGCTACTTAAACTACACAAACACAGGTTTAGTAGACCATTGTTTCATGTGGGTTACAGAAGGTTAACATTACATAACATCTTTAGACTCACTAAGAACAATGGAGATAATTCATGGCAGGGGGTCTTTCAGCATGACGATGACCTGTAACACACAGCCAGGGCAACTAAGGAGTAGCTCTGTGAAAAGCATTTATATTATAAATGATGCTCCATTTCTGATAATTTCTATTATTTAATCTGCAACTTCTTGTTTCAGTTTACAATAGTTTAGTAGGTTTAGTTTGTAAAACCTCATTAGTTTTGTTTTCAGATTTATAGATAACACTGGCCAATAAAATAAACCATAAATTGGTAACATTAGATACAATTTGATTGAAGTTTTAAAAGCTTTGATATTCTGGAATCAAGAAATCTGTGTATTAATAAAATAAAAGTGTGTCCATGTCCTTTTCAGCAATTCTGTCTAATCCTCTTGGATCTTTAGAGAATAACTTTGGCACAAATACAACTAAATCTTCCCCACAGCTCACAGAGTCTCACACCTAATTGGGCAACATTCTGAAAATGAGGAACATTCATTACAGAAATGTCAGTGCCTGCTGGTGGAGTGTGGGAAGATGAGAGAGGCCTTGGAGGTGTGGAGCGGCTGCAAATTGAGCTGATAGTCTGCTAATGAGATATCAAGGAAAAACGCTCCTCAATCTATTCAAGAGGCTCAATTTAGCGAATGAGCTAGGTGCAGGATCAATACAATATATATATTCTGAAGACTTGGAAAAGCTCTCAAACCAAAATTATCTATTTTAATTTTGATGTTTAAATAGCTTTTTCCAAAACAAAAAAAAGCTTGTTGATCAGAAAAGAAAAGAAAACTTTACAAAGAGCTTATTTTCTAAATTTAAAGCTTTTCAATCTTTAAACTCAGCTGAATTTCCCAAGTGGTCAGTAATCTAACCATATGAAATATTCGAAAATGCCACTGATACTGCAACCATGCATTCGGAACTGTAATTTTCTTGGGGGGTAATGTTGACATTTTTGTTGAAACAGGTTAGGAAAATTACCTCCAACTGATGCATACATCACTTGCATTTCTTTGTAAAATAATGAATCAAGAATCAGTTTCATATACAGATGTCGTCTCAAGGCCCTTTAAAAGAAAATCTATTAAAATCAAAGATACATCATAACAAATCAATTTGATAAAGTTTCCAATCCAAGGAACCCCAGCAGATTGCATCCAGTCATTGAGCATTTACTCTTCTGGAATCAGCAGACAGAAACATTGGTTTGTGTTGTCGTTGACTTTACAACAATCCCTCATACAGAGCATGCATGTAGCGACAGTGGAGAGGAAAAACTCCCCTTTAACACGAAGGAACCTCCAGCAGAACCTGGCTCAGTACATTGTCATTCTGGACAATGAGATAATGTAAATATTTTACCCAGAAACAAGAAATGTCAATAACAATGTCCTAAGGTAGACTTTAAATTATTTTCCATTGTCAGCAGACAATGCATATTTATAGAATCAAATAAGGGCCAGAAAGAATTTGTACTTGAAAAAATGTAAAAAATACATGAAAATATTGTTTCACTTTGTAGTTAGGCAGGTTATCCAACAGATGCAGTTGTTTCACCAAAGTTTCCAAGGGCTTTGATAAATGTGACTGCAAAACTGTAGTCCTATGTTAGGAAATTTTTACATTAAGATGCTTCATTGTTAAAGATGAATGACTATCAAGGTAAATAGGTAATGGGAAGCTTTCAGTGTTTTTTTTATGCACCAAGATACAACAGCAGCATGAAAATCTATTTTTTGTAAAATAAATCCTTTTCTTGTGTAACTTCAGAGAAAGCAAATATCTGTTAAAACATGTCTATTTCAACACAAAATCAATAAACATGCACAGATAAAAGCTGCTACTTGAAACAGTTTAATATTTTCACCACACTTTGGCATTGTTGGCCTTAGATTTGTTTCGCTTGTAGAAAATATCTCTACAGGGACTTCTGCAAACAGTGTTCAGTTTATACAGTGCTTCTGACAAATGAGAGCAGATTGACAGTAAAAGCATAGACTCTGTGATACCCCGCAAACCAGATGGCACTGACACTCTGTCGCTGCCTCCTGCATCCTTTGTGTGCAGGACTGATTCATATACATTGCAGTTTCCAGGGTGAGGCTACTCGTATGACTTTGGATGCACAGTGGGTGCAAGTAATTCTGAGCAAACAGGAGGTTTGGTTCGGCATCTGGTGTTCATCTGAGAGGTTATCAGAGATGGGGCGGCATTGTCCTACATATTCAGTCAGTGAGTGAGACCACAGAATCTCAGAGGAGCAGTTGAGTTCAGTGGTGGCTGGCAGCAGGCTTGTAAATATGGGATACAACCTGATTTGCTTATGCAATCAGGTAAGCGTTGAAGGTTCTCATTTTTTTAATGTTAAATGGGTCATTCCGTGCATCCGAAATCATGGCGGCAAACCAAACATTGATATTTAGTTTATTGCGGAAAAGCATGGTAAAATATAACCGCAGTTTCATGATTACTCAGAGGACAAGTGATAAAGAGGCATTCATTAAAAACATTGTTTATCCATGAAGGTGAATCCTGATTAAAGGACTGGTGTTCAGAAAATGTATCGAGTCTCCATGGTGACTACAGCATCCCCTATTCGTCTGCCTAATTGATCAGCTACATGTGATTAATAAAAATTAAAGCGAGAAAACCAAACTTGCTTCCTTTGTATTAATGGATTTGCCTCTTATGGCTGTGGCTGCAGAAAATGAGAGCCTCATTGTTTGTAAAAAAACCCAGAAAAACAAGCCTCCCAAAGATAAGTAAAAATAAGTACAGCAGACCATCTGGCAGGAAGTAGTTTTAACCAAATTTCTAGCCCTTTGGCTACCTTTTCTCTTTTCCTTCCTCCATTAGATATCCTTATTGAAATCTTCCTGTAGCTCTTTTCAACAACAACCAAAATTGTAGAAATAACAGATAAAATTGTTCAGCAAAGGTGTTGTTTTAAGAACAGTGCCCAAATTGACTTAAAAGGGATTATCACAGAGTTTTTAAAGTATTTCAGGGTTTTTAGTAAAAGCCTAAAGGCAACTTAACTTCTCACTTTCTTGAGAGTAGAATTGTGACTTTATTTAGTGTAAACGCAGGTATATTAGTCCCAGTCGCTAAATCTAAACTCCGGTAGGACCAAGAGATAAATGTACTTTTAATATATTGAATCAACTCAAATCTTTAAAAAAAAAATACATAATTTAAACAAACAGACAAAGTTGTGATGTGAAAACGCTGTCATAAATCAGTTTTGCGGGAAATGAAGGTCGGGGGAAGTGGACCACCAATGATCATCCTTTGTGAAACTCAAGCTGAGAATTGAGGAAGTAGAGCATTTTGGTTCCGGGTAACTGTCAAACTATGTTAATTTTACAACATTGTTAGATTTGAGACCTTTTGACAGAGTATTTACTCTGACCATGAAACCTTAATATGTTATGTTCTCAGTGTGTAAAAATTCTTGATGACTTGATTGTTCCTTTTCTGTGTAAATAATCATTACCTGTCTTAATAAACTAACAAACAAAAAACAATGGAAACAAAGCAATTCATCTTTTGGGTCCAACCAATGTAAGTTTATAGTAAATAAAGCCATTAGGACAGTTTTCTAAACACAGGTTTCACTTTGTGTCACCCTGGGTTTTGGAATGACGTTACACCTGGGTTGTGTAAAATAAACAACTGCAGTTATTTAATAATCAGCAAGGGTCATCGACAGCTAGGTGTTTATACATTGAATTGCTGGGAATACTCAAAGCTTGAGACGTGCTACAATGAATGCAATTAATGATCAATATTAAAATACTTCCTCTTTTCAAATAACTAATTATTTTTCCACAATCCAACTTTGTGTATTTTGCTCTGTTGCCAGCAATATTTCTTGGAAGAAGAGATTAATCTAAAAAATATTGACAAGAATGGTTATCCCAGCAGGCAAAGCAATTACCTTTTTATTTACTACAAACCAAACAATTCACTGTTAGTGTGGACACAGTCTGGAAAGAGCTTTTAGTGGTTCACGGTGTGTTTCAATACATCCTGCACACCGATGAGTGAGTTGTACTAACATGCAGGAAGGAAAACAGTCTGTTCCGCTTATGAAAGACGAAATGCTAACAGGAACAAATGATTTGCATGAACAGAGAACATAAGTGATGAGGATAAAGATGATCTAATCACTGCACATTATTTTACTGTGACACACCATTTATATTACACGAATGTTACACAAATTGGTGCTACTGAATTTAAATCATTGCACATATGGTTTCCAATCACTTAATATTATGACCAGATACCACAACTGATCAGCTTGATTCCAATCTTTTTAAATTAAAGGCTAATAAAATCTCACAAAAATATGAGATAAGATTAGAAAAAAAGGTTTTATGATCTCTCGCTCTCTTATCAACTCCGACATTTACAGTTTATTTTTTTATTATTTCACAATACAGCAATTTATTCAATTCACAAAATTCAGAGCATCAACACAAGAAGATTTTTTTCTCCTTCCTTTAAAGATATCCTTTAAAGGCACTTAAACTTTCTGCAGACATACTGTTGTGTGCTCAAGGTTTGTGATATTATTTTTCCTGAATAAGAACAACATGACTAAAAATTATTCTTCCTTTCACAGTTTCAGAAATCATATCGCGCTGTCAGATCACTGCTTGAGTGCCAGACGCAAAGACAATTTAGCGCACTTATTCAAAGCCCATGATGATGCCAAATACATTTTAGGATAAATCAATTCCTCAAAAGCACATAACACACATTTTTTTAAAATCATCATGTTAAATATTTCATGCTAAATTTGGATTAGCTTTATAATGGAGCATTTTAGTTACTCTAATGGGGTAAGAGGTTATTGAAATAATTATAAAATAGGGTTCATAGGCTAACTAGAAAATAAAGTATGGAATAATCTATTTTTTGTTGTTGTTGTAATTTAGTAGATATAAGTGTTGTGGAAGGTACACACTGAATTTGTATTCATGGATAAGACAATCTTACATCACAAAACACAACCGCAAGTTACTTGTAGTCCAGTCCGAAATATTGTAGACATTGTTGTTAAAATAAATACAACGATAGCATGTTGCATGGGTACAGTAAATTCAACAATACGACCATTACATTTGCAGCAAAACAGTGTGAAACTTTCCAAACAACAATATAGGCCCTTATGCGTTCTGAAATATATAAACCACCCTCAAAGCTAGATAATGCCCTCATATGCTTCAGAAATGGAACACAATGAATAAACAGGGGGTTATGTAACCTACTGTATGTGTAGTTTCTTTAGCAGTCGTTACTCAGGAACAAATCCATATGGACCATTGCTCAGAAAGGGCCAGAATGCAATACTCCAAGCCACTGCATGTACTATATGGAACAGAGCAATCAAGGAATCGAGGTACTTGGATTTTAGTATTTTCTTTCTAATTTTACCACGAATGCGTTAAATGTATTAGACTAAAATATGCAGTCTTCTTCTAAATATGGCCCAAACAAGGTTTTCAATAAGAGACTGTTTTGTGCCATTGGCAACCAGCTTTGTGGATACTGAGGATTGACACCTACTGTGGTTCCTCATTCATCCAAAATGTGAATTTGATTATTTATAAGTTGGAAAAAACTGTTAAGAGGAAGCTATCTGTATACTTAAGTTAAGATTAAAACAATTTAGGCCGACATATAAAGCGTTTCACATTTCTTCCTGTTGTGTGTCTCTTTTCAGTCATGAAATCTGACACAGAGCAAGGACGCCTTGATGACCTAATTATTGCACTGTCTTATATCAGACAGCATCACAAAACACCAAAAACAAAAAATCTAAAATATACATTTTTTTCGTTTCAAAAATCTTAGTCAGTGTTATTCACAAAATCTCCCATTTCTAAGGACCGTCCATGAATAATGACACTTCAGTGATCTCACTTGTTTTAACATACAACAAAGAAACATATGAAATAGACAATGATGTTATGGGTTGGGACTGGAGTATCATATGCAGGTGAAACTGTCCCTGTAACAGTGGCAGTCATCTGAAAAATTCATGAGGTCAATCAATGATTAAAGGTTTGCTGGGTGTCACACATCATACGATGCAGCAGGTGGCTGTGGGTGACAAAAGGGACTTTATTATAGTTGTGGAAAATGCTTTCTATAGATAAGAAAAATTACCAGAATTATTTAGTTTTTCACCGTGGCACCAATCCACCCTTTAAACACAGAGTATGACATTTCTTCACAGGGAAAAATATGGCTTTGCAGATTGTTGGTGCTGCTGGATCTTACTGGAATCACAAATTCTAGAAAAAAAAAAGCAATGATGGATCCAGTGAAAGGAAGGCAAAAGCTTTTACTGGAAAGGCTTCTTATAATGAGTACATTATAAGTGGATAATGGAATAAAAGCAGAATACCAGAAGTAACCCATGAAAAAGCTTTTGTAGTTTTGACATCTTTTGTAGTTGTTCTATTTTATACGTAAATGATCATAGTAAATTTTATGTTTCTATTTTTTACAACACCTTTTGTATTATGTGTTTTAAACCTGCAGATTTATGTCACTATACACTTATCTTCTAAAGATGGCACTGCAAAACATTGAAAGAGAGAAAGAGATCAAAACTAACGCACTACAAAGAGATCGATTTTTTTTACCAATTGTTTTATAGCTTTAACATTCCAGTCATGATCACAAACTTTCGTCATTTTAAACCAAAAAGGTACAAAATCACCCTGAAACAGCCTAAAAACAACCTATAAAATAAATGATTACATAAATATTCTCCTCCTTCAAGACAGTATTTTGTAGACGCATGTTTGACCACAATCAAAGCACATAGTAATATAAGTAATAAATTGTAACTAACTTTGTGTTCTGCAAGGGTTGAAAATTTTGAGCTTTATATATTGGAGTACAGGTAAAATTCTATAGCTGGGCAAACTTTTAGTATTGTAAAAAGGTTTGCTTGGTGGAAACATGAACTTGCAGCACTGTGCCAAGGATTCAGGGACAATAGGCGGACCTAATGCGCCATGAGGACAGATTTAATAATTCTGAGATGCATATTTCACATTTTCCCCTTGTAAATCTCACCAGTACACATTTGTTGGTGTTTTTTCTCCTCTTGGACCGTAGCTTTCCATGAACCTGCCAGTTTGCAGCCAAATGTACTACGACTTGACACAATAATTAAATAAATACAAATACAAACCAAAAAAGTCTCAGATGAACTTGGGGGACCTTTTATTTTAGAAGATATAATGCTCTAAAAATGGGCATCATTTAGTAGTTATCAATGTGGAAGGGCTGCAGAGATCCGCACAGTAAAATGACATTTCAAGCACTACAGATATATAATATAAAAGCGGCTTGACAGCTGTTAACGTAGAGGTTACAAACACATGAAACAACGTAATAAGGCCAGAAAAAACAAATGTCTTTGACACTATTTGTTGCAGAAAACGAACATTGTAAACTGCCCTTAAAGCATGGCCCCCACAGCGAGACATGGTGTTGGTAGAAATATGCAAAAAAGTCGTATCTGGATGTCCAAAGCTGATAAAAACATAAACAAACACATCCACTAGGTCTTAAGATGAAAGATGTGGACTTAGAATGGGCAAACCAATGCAACAATTCTTTGAATCATTATAGAACCAGGTATAATTTTTTTCTGTGTAATTTACAAGTTGTCTTTTTTTCCTTTTCACCCAAAAACTAAAAAATAATCATAAATTAACCAAATGTTTTTTTCCTTGCAACTTCACAAAATATGTCAAAGGTAAAAGGATTGGAATATTTCTGTTTAGGCAGTTTGTGCTATAAAAACTCGGAACTCACTGTTTTACGTCAGCAGGAACAATATATTCCCGCAGGTTTAAAAAAAAGACAAAGTCATGAGTAATATTATTTAAACCTCTGACTTTCTATGGATGTTTTATCACGTATGATTTGAAAGCTCGACTTGTTTTCTGCATTACCCCAAAAGAGGCATCTGATTCTTAATTGGTACACAATCAGGGATGACATGGCTGAAAATCCTGCCAGTTAGTGTTACTCTGGCTGCTATCCAAATGAGATCTGAAGGAGAAAAATGCCAAATCCCATTCTGGCCTGCAGCTCAGCAGCTGCCTGTCTAGACTGGCCGGCAGCTTGATGAATATATTTCACCACACCCTTTTAGTCCGATGCGGAAGGATTACTTGGGGAAAAAAAACCTCTGCAAACTTTGAAAAACAAAAAAAAGTCAGTGATATACAGTTTTTAACAAAATATGAAGCAATTCCAAATATCTGGTTTGATAATTTATTATACACTTTCATTTCTTCCATAATGTCATAAACATGTGCATTTCAATTTATACAAAATATAAACTATAAGGGGGGGAAATAAAAATCTGACATCACTCTTCCCATATTGTGATACATACAGTTATTTCCCGGGCATAAACCCATGGATGCAGGGAGGAAATGAGACACACCCTCATCCTGAAAACACCAGAATTTTTTTGTTTAAAAATCACAGGAAAAATAAAATAAAAACTAGCACAAATAATGTGGCAACATACTTGCTACATATATTTAGAGACCAGAGAGGCAGACTTTGAGAAAGACCCAGCAAAATTCACCAAACTTTACTCTAACTAAACAAAGACCTTTCTGATCGATTGATTGCCAGTTGGATTCAAAGTGGCAGCACAAAGGAATCAGTACACTAAAGCGGCCCACATTTCAATCAAAACTTGTGACATGACAACTGCAGCCCTGAGCGTCCCCAATGCATGTGATGGCATGACTGTGGAAACGCAAAACTCCTCTTCTGAATCCGTGCAAAGGGCTGGACGCACAAGGGGGGGTCCCGAACTCCTTTTTTTAAGAGTTGTTGTAACTGATTCTGTTTTTTTATTTTGCATTACTATAGGAGGGGGACGAGAAGAGTTGTTGAGTCCATTATTCATGTGATCTGTGAAATAGAGTAGAGGCTGGGTCGGGTTGGGATGACGCAAGAATAGACAGAGTGTAGACGCAGGGGAGAGGAGAGTGTGGAAAGACCGTTTAGCAGTAGGGCTTTAGGAGGAAGGCCGCCATGATGACTGGGGTCAGGACAGAGAGGCCGCCAGCGTTCAGCGAAGCTGCAGCTCCCGCGTGCGAGCTGGAATTGGTTGAAGTGCTGAGGGTGTCCGTGGGCATGGTGGTACGGTTTAAGGTAGAGTTGCCGGATGTCGTGCTGTTAGTGGGGCCCTCGGAGACTACCTGTTAGAGGAGGCAGAAAAGACAAGAAAATCATTTATTATCTGGAATAAAGAGCACCAATTTAAGCCCGCTGGACTTCCATGCTCTGACTGAGAATACAACAAATTGACAGTAAATTAAATATATAACGGTTGGAATATACTCTGTGACAACATAATGACGATTCTCGGGTTGGTTTAAACGACAGGAGACTAGTGTTTCGAAACCTGACACCCACATTTTGCAAATTGCACCAAAAAGAAACCTTAGATTCTTCACCCACCTTTTCACTTACACGAGAGACAGCCAGCACCTAAATCATTAATCAAGCATGATATAACCATTGAGCTCAAAATAAAAGTAAGCAAAATGCATTCTTATGGGGACTTTCCACACAAACCTACTCCCTGTTCATAAAAAACACACAACTTTCCTAAAACGACTAACTTGTCTAATTCTTTCCACTCAATGATGGTGGGAGTATGAATGTCATCTTACCTGGGTTGATAAGCATATTGCGAACACAACCACCCCCAGGTGAGCCATCGTCATTTTGGACATTTTCCCCCCTAAATTATTCTATATGTTCTTCGATGTTTTTCTTGCCCTGCAGTAGATGGACCTGGAGTGAGGAGGACACCCAACAGGCGATTCTTCTCTGTAATGTGAGCTCCAGCATCAGCACAAGCCTTTTATACCGACGGCTCTGCAGGGTAGGTGGAGCCCAAACAAAGTCCGGAAGGTTTGGGAAATATTATGTTTAATATAATTAATATAATCATTAAAAATCATGTACATTAGGCGACATGACCGCCTTCACGTTAAATTTACCGTGGCGAAAAATACATCCTACCTTTATGTGTTGCCATGGTGATTAATTTCTGGAGACAAGAGCAGGACTGCTTTCTAGGATTTCACGATGTCAACACGCCGACTACATCCTCCGATGTTCTCATGGGTTTTTGGCACCATTTCATTTTGGAGAGCAAAGAAACTGTTTGAGTAGAATAAAGGGTTTAAGAAATGTCCAAATGATCTGCTGGTACCTGTTGAGTCCTAAGTGCGTTAACAGTGACTCCTAGCGTACAGATAATAAACATTATTCAGATTTTGTTTTGTTTTATCATGTGTCACATAATAGTCAACTAATAGTCGACCAGTCTGAAAAAATCTACCGCCTCAGCTCTGGATCTGTGTTGCTATGACTGTAGTCTTGTCTCAATTTTACAAATAATTAATTAAGTCATTCTAGGTGCATTGGATTTTTATTAGGTCAATTTTTAGTTTTGCAAATTATTCTCCCTTTTTTGATGAGAGTTTGAAAAGCAATGCTGTAAATTGCTCTCAGCTACAGATATTCACTTTTGCTTCAAACAGCTCCAGCAATGTTTGTCTGCGCTGTCAACTGCCTTGCGAGGTCTTTAAGAGCAGTGTGTTTACTAGGGTTCTCTAATAAACCCCTGAGACATGTGCAGAACAGGTGTGTTAAGTATGTATTGTAATTAGGTCTCTCCTAGGTCGATCTACATTTTTTACACTTACGTTGGTATGGCTCACATTTAGAATAGCCTTTATTGATGTTTGTTGTTATAATGGGCGAAAAAACTGAAAGAGTTCAATGGAATCAATGCTTACTTTCCCAAAGAAAAACGTGAAAACAATTATGAGTAAACATTGTCCTCTAGCGGTGACTTTGTATAACTATAAACCAAACAGACCATCCCTAATCAAGCCTACTGAAACACAGAGACAGACATTTTTAAATTGCATGGATTGCTCGTTGTAATCATGTGCATTTATTTTAAAGCTAGCTCTCAAACACAAAGCGCCGGATTTTTATAATTGACCCCAGATGTTGAGGATCGTAACATAAGACTTGACAACTGTCTCCAGTCCCCTGTCATTTGTGTTACCCCGGTAGATTGCTAAAGCAACAGTAAGACATCTTTATTTCTAGCCTTCAGCCCCAGAGGAAGCTGATGGGACAGCGCTCCCTGCAGAGGCACCAGATGTGCGCTGTTATGGAGAGCCTGGAGAGAGGGGCCTTTTGTGAGGCATCAGATAAGCCCTGTTCCCAAAGCAGGGTCGGATCAGGTATCACCAGCCGGTCTACAAGAGGGAGAAACCCAAGCCCGGTGCAGTGGATCAGGTTTCTGTTTACACGAGCATGGTCTCTGGACCTCTCCAGGCAGAGCAGACAGAGAGAACAAGGAGAGGGAGAGAGAGAGAGAGAGAGGGGGAAAAAAGGCATGCTGTCCTGTGATTGTTTACCTGTCTGTCTCTGTGCAGGAAGTTTGATGATCTGATGGACGTTTTGCAAGATGAAGCCTTTTGGTTTGACTGCTGAACTTGTTGTAACCCATAGCAATTTCCCCAGAGTTTCATCAGCGCTTTTTGAACATGAGATAGTAATACATTTCATGGTATTGCTTTAAGTATAACCATGCGACAAATGTTCATGCTCAAAGTTTCACTTTGCTCAAAGAGACAGAGGAACACACCTTTCTGGCTGCTAAACCTGTCCTCTGGAATGGGCCCTCAAGTGAGGTTGCATGACTTGAGCTAGTGGTAGGCCTTTCAGGTGTTTGTAGTGCAATTTGTACACACTAGCTCCACACCGCCCCGACTGCTCTGATCAAACAGATGCTATTTGAGAAAGCTCAGAACCCTTTGCCATGGATATCATTTAACTCACAGCCTCGTTTTCATCTCTTTATTTAAAGACAAGAGAGCACAGACAGTGTTTGCACTGTGTCCCCTCAGATAAAACACAGTCTTTGCATTCCTTATGAAATGTATCTGTTGAGATTTGGGAGGGGTGGGCGCCAGGTGTTGGGTTACATCAAATCAGAGGGCCCCCGCACTGATGGAGCCGGCAAACCTATCAGCTGCCTTTCATAATAAAAGCGTAGTGTGAGCAAAGCATTGTTGTTTAACACACACATACTGAACACAAATACGTAATTGCAATATGCAAATTTAAGCATTAATGGTAACGTGTTGATAGAAATCTCCCAAAAACATAACTTTATAAAAGATTGCGCCGGAGCAAATCTGTAATGACAAAGAGATGCCTTACTTCACATGGTGTCAGTGACATATTGTTTTAGGCAACTATTACCGTCATTTTAAAACAATAATTATCTTGATTGAGGTGTGATTTTTGGAAATTTTTCTAAAAGAACATCTGGCATGTGTGGTATCCATACTGTAAGTATTATTCCCCCTTGCTGTGATATCCCTACAAAAAAAAACAGAGTCCGTTGCCTACAGAGGTCACCTAATTGGTAAATAATTTCTTACCAAATAAAATGAGTAGTCAAAGCCTTAGAGTTTTGTTCAAGAATATGAATGAGAAATCTGCATGATAAATGTGAATAAAAACACTAGGCAGGTCAGGAGTAAAGTTGAGGAGATTGTTAAATCATTCATATTTTATAAATCAATACTCCATGCAACTAACACATGGCCATCAAACTAAAGTGACAGGCTGAGCAAAGAATCTACCGTTTGGAATAACAGCCAAGATTTCGGTGTCTGCTCTGGAGGAGCTGCAGAAATCCCGTCAATCATGTGCAAAGTCAGCTGAACTGTATCCACTGCACAAGTCTTGATGGAAGAGTCACAAGAAAAATAATCAAGTCATATTTTTTTAGTGTGCCTATTAGAGAAGAAGGTGCTCTTATAAGATTAAACCAAAACTGAACTCGGTGTCTTTGCAGACTCATTCTGTGGGGGATGCTTTTCCCCCTCACCATAGAACCTGTTCCAATTTGATCAGAAGATAAATGTAATGTAATGATTTAGAGCAAATCTCGCTCATTTATTTGCATTAAATCAGGTAAAAACCTTTCATTAATCTGATCAGGAACCATTAGCATAACTTGAAAGCTGGTGTTTTGAGAAGCTCTATATTTATCTAAGACTGATGAATGTTGCAACAAAAAAAAAAATCAAACCTTTTCCCTTCACAATGAAGCATTATTTAACAAAGGGTGAACAGTTGTAATCTGGGTAAGAATAGTTAGAATTTTCCTGTAAAATCACAAAAAAGTACATTAGCGTTTAATGTTAAAAGTTGGTCGTATAACACAAACGATGTTTCACCTTCAAAGATCTGATTTAAACCCCACTACTTCATTTATTCCTAAAATGCTAAGTACATGCTGTGTAATTAAGCTTTAAAGCTTATCTTTGCTCGCTCTTGACTCACCTGTCGTTTGCAGAAGAGGTGTATTTTGAAAGTTTTAACAGGAAGACGCATGCTGTGCATCAATGAGAGCTTGACAGCGGTGCAGAGAGGAGAGAGTGAGGGGATTGTTAAAACAGTGGTGTCTCCAAAGAGGGAACTCCACACGCATGTTCAGTGGACTCGAATGGAGCGGAGAGACTGGGGCGTCCCGGGAATGACAGCGACTGTCACCGGGATTGACAAATTTCCCCTCTGACTCAGCGCGAATCCTCCAAAAACTTCCCCTCGACTGACGGTCGAGTCAAGGCCGATCCTGCTCGGATCCAGACTGAACGGGACTACAGCATGCCAGAGATGGAGAAAGGCAGACCTCCGGAAAATAAACGCAGCAGGAAAACAGCGCACCCAGTAAAGAGGGAAATCAACCAGGAGATGAAGGTACAGTAGGAGTGAATGGGACAGTCCTTTACGCGCACGGTAAAGTGCGCACAAATCTGTGAGTGGAATAACCTCGATACTAAATGAGCACTTTTTTTTTTACCTCTCTTTTTATCGTGAATAAATTGATCATATTTGTTTGCAAGTTTAGAAAAGTCATGTCGTTTTTAATTTGTAGAAGAAAACAATTGCATATGACTATTATGCGTTAATTTCTAAGAAATGGCTTAATTTTTTTTATTGAAATATAAATATAGTGGCATTTAAAGGAAAAGAATAGGCTGACAATTGGTCGTCTAGTGACGCCATGGTGGGCCAGCTGTGGCCGGACGCACGCTCTCCAATGTCCAAAGGAGATCCAGATGTGCGTCACTTCTTCCCCGCTCCCTGCAGTGGCCGCAAAACAGAGGTGGCTCATGAGAAAGAGAGATAGGGGAGGGCATTTATATGCTTTAAATAACTTACTTCAGTCTTATAGTGGGAAAAAAAATCTGCAGATATAGAAACATGCATGGAATTAAAAAAGGAAAAAGTTTTAAGAATCTCTCATCACGGTGTTTGGTTAAATCACAGTAACAGACACGATTCCCTCCCACCATTATGAGCCCGTTGCATGGAAACCAATCCCTGGATTGTCTGCTTTGTTTGAGTTTGGACACTGGCTATTTGACACTCTTGACTGTGTTACTAAAATGATATTTGAGGCTCCTTGAAGCAGGAGCAAAGGAAATCTAAAAAGTCACCACGTCTTCCTGGTGAGGATGAGGGAGGAAGGGACCTTCTTTGCAGATAAAATCTGCTTGTGTTTTTGTGTGTAAGTGGTTTGGATTGCAACGTCTGATATCCACATGAGGTGTATTGTTTCATCTTAACTAATTTTAATCAAAACACTGGAAACACTATCCCCCCGGCCTGATGTAAGCCAGCCTGGACTGGATCTGTGGGTCGGCCCAGTTTGTTGCCTTTGGCTTGCATCTCTCCCTCTCTCTCTCTCTCTCTCTCTCTCCCTCTCTCTCTCTCTCTCTCTCCCTCTCTCTCTCTCTCTCTCTCTCTCTCTCTCTCTCTCTCTTTCTCAGTGGTTTGGGATATGGCTTGTCACTCTCACAAAGCAGATGTTTGTCCAAACTGCCAAAAAGAAAAAAAAACAACATTGTGGGAAGTGGAAGGGGCGAATAAGGAGAAGGAAAACGAAAAGGCTGTTTTTTGTTGTTTTTTTTTAAAGGAGAAAGTGCCACTGGGATGTATACAGATGGAGTAAGGGCCAAACACTGAGAGAAACAGATTTTTAGTTCAACTGAGGTCTGCCCTTAATGTTTTTTCTGTAATACATCTGCTTCAAAACAACATTCGGACCCCATTCCCTCCACGTCAGAGCTCAATTCACAGGCACCAGACACCGGATCCTTGACTTTAATCATCGTTAGGCATATTTAGCGGGATATGATACGGCCGCTTCCACTCACTTATCCACCCCCACACACTCTCCCAGAACAGACGGAGCAAGAAAGTAAGCAAGCAAATAGGGAGAGATCCATTTCTGTCGGAGGCCCTGGGTTGCGGAGCAGAGGTCGAAGTGAGGAAAGAATGTGCAGTCAGTACTACAAGCGCTGCAACACCACAGCATACTGGCTGTGTTGGAAAAGGGGGTGAAACCCGAGAGGCAGTGGCGTGTCGAGTGTCAGGCCTGGAAGGTGCCGAGATGTGGAGGGGAGGACAGGGCCGGGGGTGGGTTGGGGGGCTTGGGTGGATGAGATGAAAGAAAAAAATTAAAAAATGCGAATAGAGAGGTAGAGGAAAGCTGGAGGAGGAAAGAAGGATTTGTGGACGTTAGAAAGAGAAAAGAAGAGAAGAGAAGAGAGGGGCAATTCCGAGAACCGTGGGACCTCACCGTGGTGTTTGGTGTCCCGCTCTGATTTCTACCCGTTCCAGATCAGGTTTCTCCTCCAATCCGGTTCCTCCATAGCCACAGAGAGAGGTGGGTGGATAAAGAGAGAGACTTTTGTGTTCTAATATATCTTTTCATCTTGTCGCAATAATAAAAGAAAAAAAACCTGTAAGCTGAGGTCACACATCTAATTTTTGCAGAATAATTTTCCCTTATTCCTTTTTTTCCAAATAAAAGGGATAAACAGGGATGATTCATAGATTTCACACTGGTGTTGGGTTCTAAACCTTGTCTCATATTAAGCAAGAGTAAACAACTTGAATACATCATGGAAAAATAGTCACACTGTACTCCACTGTGCCGGTATTCATTTCTCCCAGCAGGGTTATGGCTGAGAAAGAATCCCTCAGTTTGTCTCAGACAAGGACGCTTTGATTATGTTTACTATAGAATGAAAACATCCAGTAATAACACCAAGATGCACATTCACAATTTCCTATTGCTGTACGTGACATTTCTAGGGGTACTGACTCCTATTACTTTTTATGTCTGGCAGACGTTTGCAGAAAGCACCATGAATGAGCTCCTGGGTTGGTACGGCTATGACAAGGTGGACCTCCGAGAGTCTGAGGCCAATGAAATCAGAAACTACAGGGAAAGGCGACAGCATGTGTCTGTGCTAAAAGGTAAGGGGGGGGGGGGGCGGGTAGCAA